>JAQQAE010013036.1:0-12913 GCA_029823295.1 Pseudamia nigra | reverse complement strand
AGGATAGGGTGAGATGGAGGCAGATGATTCACTGTGGCGACCCCTGAAGGGAACAGCCGAAAGGAAAAGAAGAAGATAATGTGACAAAACTGCTAACTACACGTGTAAGGAATATATTGAAATTAACTTCTACATGTGCATCACTGCGATGCAATCAGGTTAATTCGCTGTATCTAAATTTCCACCCTGCTCTTTTGCCTTCTCCTCTTTCTTTCAATGCCTGTCCACCAATTGCAGCTAATCCTCCTTAATGTGTAGCTGTAATTAAAGAGATATTTTTTTTATTTTTATGGAACATGAATGTATATTTGTGCAACTATTCAATAGGTATGGGAGTGACACACAAGTAGTCACCTGTCAATAAATATTTGCCCCAAAAAACAGCGTCTTTTTATGCACAAAATAAAACATTATGGGAGTTTACGGCTAGCAACGGGTTTAAAACATAATGGCAGATAAAGTTGTTAAAAAGATCATTTTGCAGCTAATGAGGTGGATATTTTCCATCAGAAGTTAATGATCAAAATCACAGAAGCAGCAAGTCCATTAAACGCCCCATGTCTCTGCATGTGTCAAAAGGCATGTTGAGAACATTATGGTGCTATATATAAATAAAGTTTGATTGATTGATTTTATTTTATAAGGTAAGAATGCACAGTGTTTATAGTTGTTTTTGCTGCCTCCATGTGGCCAAAAGCATGTTGGCAACTTTAATTCATTCATTAGCAGAAAGCTGTTTTACTGAATATTGTACCTTTATTTAGAGCCACTGTCAGTGTGCAAAATACTATAAACTGCATTATCTCTAAATTACATTATATCACCATATTTATATACATTTATCAGATAAAATTCCAAAGATTTTCCATTATTTTCCACTTTTTAAATATTCAATTTCTATGACCTTAAGTACTTGAATAGAAATGAACTTCAGTTAATAGCCACCGTTTTATTCTTTCATTATAAGTTATTTTCATATTCACTTCATATAATCTAGAAAACCATTAAGCTAATATGTTAGGGTCAACAATGGCAAAAAAAAGTTTTTAGGCCATCATAGCTCTACAAATCTAATAAACACCATGAGAGCTCACCATTTATACAATTTCTCCAGTGTCTTTATTTAAAACTGACAAGCTTATTCTTTTGTAAATTTACTTATACATATTTCAGGAAATCTACAAAATATTAACATAAAAAATGTAGACTGACGGGTCAAAGAAATAAATAAAAGTAATGCTATTTGATTTTGAAACCCTTATTTCTGGATTTATGTCATCTGAGTTTCAATTTAAAGGTCCTATATCTTATATTTATTTCTGTAGTGCTTGAAGACTTCGATACAGGTGTTGACCAAGTAAGTCGTGACTTTTTCAGTCGGTCTCGTAACTCTGTTACATTTGCTCCGAGTTCACTGAAATGTGCTACACTCACTACTTATCACAAATTCCTGATTGGGTGAACATTCCCAAGGATTACATTCTGGCAAAAATGCAGAATATTGACATTTTCATGGACAATGTTGTGGAAAAATGTCATAAATCTTTGCAGTTCTCTAGGAAGAGGGGGCAATTTTAGCTTGACCCATAGGGGCAGGAACATTGCACATTATCTGGACTATGATTGTTATGACTTGTGATGTCACAAACCACAAA
The DNA here is from genome assembly GCA_029823295.1 of Pseudamia nigra. Lineage (NCBI taxonomy): Eukaryota > Metazoa > Chordata > Actinopteri > Kurtiformes > Apogonidae > Pseudamia > Pseudamia nigra. Next base: position 11,258 of record JAQQAE010013036.1, on the reverse strand, counting down.
TGTCAAATAGTTTTTTTTCCGTTCTTCCATCTTTTTACATAACACTGAGCATGTTCTCATTTTAGCAGCTTATATTTTACATTTTATATAAACCTCAAAACCTCAAAGACAGATGTTCATAGCATGAGACCTTTGAATATTTACACTCTGTTGAGGCTTTAGACAAAATGGGCATAATAAATATAAGGAACAAAACATGAATAAAATAACAAAACTTAAAATAATCAAAAAAACAAGAGCCAGGGATATATTATTTAAGCCCATCTAGGATGTTGTACAGTTTGTATCTTTAGGATGAGTAAGACACAGTTTCATCTTCCTCTACCAGCTCTTCACCATCTTTTATGTTCTGTGGCCAATACATTTGTCCGAATAGTGAACGTAGAACATCCTAAATGGGCTTCATCCTAAATTATTTTAAGTTTTGTTTATTTTGCTTAATATTTCATTCATGTCTGGGGTGGTCCATCCTTGGCTTTTGTGGTCATTTTTCAAAATGAGTAACTGCTGAGATATGAAAAGATTGATAAGATGTCAAAGTCCCTATGGGTCAAACATCCACATGACCGAGTACTTTTGTCCATATATTGCACTTCTTATGCAATTCTATTGTTGTTATTGTATAAGTTTGAAATGCTGTGTATAATTTCCCCCTATTTTTCCCCAGTTTGACCTCAAAAGGCCATTTTACCAGCTTTTCCTGCCTTAAAAATTTGCCAATACAATTTCCACAACTCTTCCAGGCTGTAGGGGCCCATAGAGAGTAGAATACCATAACAAATAACCCAAAGCCTTGATCACAACAAAACATTTTTATATAAAACATTTTATATGGACATTCAATAACAAAAAACATAATGGCAGTCAAAGGGGATACTGACATGACAGAGGGAGAGGACCGGTCGTTGAGAAACCAGAGCATCTATGATGAATGGCCACAGTTTACTATAATACAGCGGCAAGAAAACCATGACAGGAAAATGAAGCCATCACATGCTGGACTGTGCGGCGGCCATTTTGTTTGTCAGCAGGCCTTTTGCCAAACGGCACTGTGCTCTTCATGGTGAACTAGCCTCTAGCGCTAGCTGCCTGTCGTTCTCAGAGAGTTTAGTGGTAAAAACGAATGGGCTCCGCTGCTCAGAAGTCAAATATGAAAGACACAAGATCATGCAAAACTTGACAATATCGCTCATGCTGGTTTGTCCATGCCTCCAATGGCTCCTAAAGTCCATTCTCGGTGTATTTTATGAAGCACTTTTTACAACGTGCTGGGACTGTTAGCATCTTTGGCTAGGTTTTCTATTTTTTTCAGTTTTGTCCAGAGCACATTCTACTGTATATTAACATGAAGAGGTTTTTGAAAACAAATGTTAAATGTCATGAAAGCAGCACATTTAATAGAAAATAACATTGTCCTGTATGTTCCTCCACATGTGAGAAATGGAGAAAACAGTATCCTTGAAATTAATGGGTATTAAAAAGCATAACAGCCCCATTTTACACAACTAAGACCATATCCCACAATGACACGTTCACTGGTTTGGAATATTAAACTGTGTATGGGTGATGAGAACTTGATATTTTCACACAAACCCAGAATTCACCACTGAAATGTTAAGGAGCCATTAAACAAAACAACAAAATTCAAGCAAAAACTGAAAAAAACGAACAAGAATGCAGTTGGTTTGAACCGAAGTGCTACAGGCCTATCCACTCATTAAAATGTCTCAGTCACCTGTCAAGATATACACACATCTAAAATTTAAAAAAAATAAAATAAAAAAAAAAAAAATCCAGCCATTCCTGTATATTTTGAAATATAATAAATGTCATGCTAGTGGATTCTATCACCGACCAAACCGAAGGAAATTTTTAAAAAGCCTGGGCGACTGAAAGTTTGGTAGTGTTACATGCATACCTTTAGTCTGTCCATCAGTATGCCCTGGCTCAAGAACTTTACTCCCAAACAAACACAAAAAAAAGGGAAAAAAAAAAACACTTAGATATAAAAAAACAACAACAACAACCACAACAACAACAGGATGAACCAAAGTAAATAGAATTATCAAAGATTATGATAATATAACAATAACAAAGGTAATATATTTATACATACGGCAGAAAAATGTGCTTTCTACAAATCTTTGGAACAAAAACAAACGCCAAAAAAAGCCACATTTGGAAATATAGAATACAACGGTATAGAAATTTCCACAATAGTAAGGTGTTTTGCATTTAAATATTTTCTATTAACTCACTGACAGAATCTCACTTGCTCAGTAATTGCTGCTTCTCAAATACATCTAAAGTGTTTGTTTTTTTTCAGGAAGACTCGTTCAATGTTGGACGTGCTCTGTAAAAGAAGGAGCATGAGGGGGAAATCCAAATAATACATCTCTACGTTAAAGGATCAGCAAACCCTTGAACCTTGGGGTCAGTGATTTTAGGTCGAATATCTAATCAACCAAATGCCAGAGTGTAGTGTTGAAGTTTTGTAGTGTTTCAATGTGGCTGCACAGTGAAATCTATGCTTAAGTAGAATAATGTGTGTTTTTTCTTTTCATTTCGATGTTACTTTTCTGCTTCCAACCCCAAGGTTCACTGTTAAGCCCTGTGTAGCTGAGTCAAACAAAATAACGCTTTTAATAATAATAATAACAATAATAATAATAATAATTTGGTAACTTTTTTTTCTCTAAACTAATTTATTTGCATATCACAATTTAAGTTTAAAGGTTCACCATTTCAACATACTAAGAAAACTTGAGGTAAGGAATAGCTCTAATAACCCTCCCACCTTCAGCTTTCGGACGTGATTTCTGTAGCGTAATAAACCACCGCTCTCTCCCTCCAAGCCGCCATGTTTCATCTCCTTAAAACCAGAACAAAGCGGGACAGAAGGAAGGAAATACTCCCTTTTCTGTCAGCCCACACCATCATGTATGCACTTTAGCGACTCATCACTCTGCTTCAAAAAATGTTTCAGGTGCTCATTTCCTAAAGCACCTTTCTACTCTCTACCACTCCAGTGTTGTGTGGACTCTGGTTTTTCCTTAAATGTTGAGTGTGTGCAGACCACACGCCACTCAGCCCGTTCTCATACATGGTCGACAGCTGCTTAAATGTCACCTTTCCTTCGACAGCCTTTGGAAGAACATCCCGAGTTTTGTGCTGCTGAGTGCCGAGGGAATAAGAAGGGAGACTATAATACAGCCGTGCAATAAGGAAATTGGCCATTTTTAGTCTTTTTTTCTTCTTTTTTTTAACGCAAAGGCCATCCATCAGTCTTTAATACAGCATTCCTCTATTTCTGTAGTAGCGTATATAAGAAAAAGTGGGGGTGGGGTCTGAAATATCTTTGTTGTGGTCAATGCCACACTTTAAAATTGGGCGCAGTTCACCTCCACGACAACAGAGGGAGCTCTTTCAGAGAAATTCAATGGAAGAGAGGAGCTCCTGGTAAATGTAGTGTCCTTTAGTATGGAGCAAATCGACTGTAGCCCCCCCTGTACAGCGTAGCCTAGAAAAACATACAAAGAAAAACATTCAGTACCAGCAAACTGTGACTGTCAGTATTTATTTATGTGCAAATGCAGATATTGTTTACAATTTGTGACGATGCAAAAACCTTATGAACTAAGAAGGTGTTTTTATTTTAGATTAAGTAGACAATGCTTTTAAAGTGATATTGAATTTTGAGGAGACTGCTTGACTTAACACTGAAAAGCATAAGACAATTACCTTTTCCTGGTAGAATAGCAAATAAAAGAACTAAATTCCCACTCAAAGTTGTAGACTAATCATGTAATGAAGACGCATATGCCCCATGAAAAGCCAGGGTTATGCGCTGCCATAACTGTACATTTACCTCCACCAAGGTGGTTATGTTTTTAATCGCTGTTAGTTCATCTGTTTGTTCAACATAACTCAAAAAGTTATTAACGGATTAAGATGAAATTTTCAGGGTAGGTCAGAAATGTCAATAAAAAAACAATCAATTAGATTCTGCGAGTGATCTGGATCATCATCTGGATCCAAAGAGTTTTAAAGGACTCTTCCCCATTGTAAAATAGAACCAAATTCAACATTTGTCCTTTTAACACCACAAATTTAGGAATAATTCCAGAATAGAATCCATCAAACCACAAAGTTTGATCCAGATATGGGCAATATTCTAAATACAGTGATCCAGAATGCTTATACCTACAGGGTTTGAGGAAAAATAGCTACTATAAGGTATTAAATAAAGCTATAGACACGCAACTGACACCAAAATTCTGCTGATTTAGTAATGTGTCGACAGATTTGACATATGTTCAACATTTATGTTGAATGGGATGTGTGGCAATTCTAAAGTACACAGACAAACACTTATTCTAAAATAGTTAAGTGAATGGGCTTACCATGGCTCCAACACCGTAGGCAGCCGGGGCAAGTGCAGCGTGGTAGGGGTCTGCCGTATAAACACGTCCATAGCTATTAAAAAAAAGAACAACATACATATGCATCAGCACAAAATAGATAATATGTACCAAAAGTACCATCCAGGTAAAACACAAACAGGTATTACAGTATAGTGAAGAGATAAAGAACTCAATAACTGTAAACAGCAGAGACACTTTTGCACAACTTTGATCATTTTCAACCAAATTTTCAGTCATAGCAGGAAAATATCAAGTAGTACATATGCACAATGGTGAAGATTTATATAGGAATATAAACATTAAAGTGAGTTTGGTTCATTTGCATTTTGCCCACAGGTAATCTCAGAACTCCAACGTCAGAACTGGGAGTAAAATGAACTCTGAGCGGATCACATTCCAGCTATGAAATTGGAAAAACATGGACGCTTAAAGGAAAGCCGGCCTATTCTGAGTCTAGACAACTTCAAACCAAATATGCACGGCTTGTGGTAGGAACAGGCCCCTGGAGAAAACATGAAGAGTACTATGTGTATGACTGACAGAATATGAAATAAATGCAACAAAAACGAGCAATGTTCATTCAACTGATGCAACTGGCTCTGGACTTCCAAAAGGAATGCACCATAAGGTCATGTATTATTTTAAAAAGACTAGGTGTAAAGCTTTATAACAATAGAAATGGGGACTGTAACACAGGAAAAGTTGACTCACATTAACATAAAGAAAATAAAAGATGCATTTTGCTACTCCTGTTATCTTTAATACAGTTCTCCAGAAACATGTTGTAAAACAATTCATTAGAGTTCTTCATGAGTGCATCACTGGGTTTGTTGGGATATAAATAGCTTTTTTCGTTTATCTTCTCCCTTTCGTCATCTTTTGTTTGTCTTCTCTATGTAGAAAGAGTGTTAAATATGAAAGAAGACAAACACTACAAACTGTCAAATAAATTCAAGGTTATTTCTTTCCTTCCTATGACCCAACATGTATAAAATGAATGTGCTGAGAGACCACCGACTCAGCCTGACCCACACTTCAAACCAGAAGCAAAGATCTGTACATGCCATCTATTTTTGAGGCTTGTATATTCACTGAACAGCCCCCTCACCTGTCACTGTAAGCTGCCGCTGCAGCTGCTGCTGCTGCGGGAGTCGCTACCGCAGCTGGCTGGGCGTAACGATACGCTGCATAGCCACCCTGTGATGGGACGATGTAGTGGGGAGAGATATGGAGGACAGCGAGAGGGACGGGGGCAGCGTGGACGACAAGAGGACAAAGAAACACGATGAAGAGGTGGGTGGGATAAAACAGAAAGAAAGAGTAAATTCTCGTTAAAGGGTTTTCTCTACATATTAGCAGGCTAATAGTGAATCTAAGGGGTTACATTGTGAGGAAAAACTGTCAAGAAGAGAGTGAAAGATTAACAAGCAGACAGTCAGCAAAACTGGCTAATCTGGTGCAGTACAGCATTCACAAGGATGTAGCTCAGGCTCTGTGTGGGTCTCTTCCTCCATGACTAACCCAGAAAAATGAGCTTTAATGGTACATAATGAGGTTTACTGTTTGGACTGCTCCCCTGTGCAGCATTAAAGTGCATTATCTTGTCCATTGTGAGTTGGACATGGAGGAAGAGAGCATTCATACCCATAACTGTGCCCCACCCCAGTTCCCCTACCAAAAACACACAGTTAAAGAAAGGGGAATGGGTGGCAAGATGATTTGTGTCATTATTTATGTTGGATGAACAGCTGATGAACAGACACAAAAAAACTACAGGTGTAAGAAGACAGTCAGCCAGTCAGATTAAAAAGGGCACACGCACACGCTCACATGGCCAGCGACCAATCACTGACAGACACAGCATGCTTTCCCAAACTCGGAACGTACAGTGTATTAGGCCAAACATCCCTAAAGATACATAAAAACAAACACACACACCACTGCATTCTACCCTAAAGGATAAGTCACGACCAAGTCCCCACATTCAGGACCACACAGTTGCTGCTATGGGAGGAAGGCTGGACCGGGGTGGTTGGGGGGGGGCAGAGATAGAGAGAGAGAAAGAGGACGAATAATGAAGAGACATCAGGGAAGAAAGTCAAAGTTTACCAACAAAGAGAGAAGGATAATGAAAGGAAACAGAGGCAGAACAAAAAAAAAGTCCATTGTGAGTTGTACATGATGGAGGAAGAAAGCAAGAGGACTAAAGGTAGAGTAAAAACACAAAATAGGTGACAGAAAGAATTTTTAAAAATGGGGGAAAGAAAAAGGTGGGAGGAAAAGGTGAAGGGGATTCGGTAGAAGTCAGCCTTGTAAGTATGTCTGCATGCCGACATTGATTCAGTTAGCATGCCACAGGTGAAACAGATAGGGAGATTCCTGGAAGGGGTCTGAAATAAATACTGTTTGTACAACTAGTCTTGTTCTACATTTTCCTGTCTGGACTGGATCAAATCCAACATTTCAGCTGTATTATTCTTGTCACTTTTTTCCCATGTCTTGTCTCTATATGATGAGGGAAATTAATTTTATCAAAATTTCTAGAAATGTGTCATCCATTACATATGAGCACAAATATACAGTACAACTTAACACTTAAGTCTATCAGTAACTTTTTGGACTATAACTTTATGCATCTTATTTACAGAGAGATTCAATGTTGAGTGTTTTCTGGTTCATATACCTGCGAGCACCAAACTATAATGACTCTAGTGTAATTTACACACATTCTCTGGTCATGTATTGAGTTATTTAAAAAAAAAAATACAAGAATTTTTCACCCTAAGAAAAAGTGACCTTATGTAATAAACATATATTGTACATTTGTCCAGTTTTATCCACACAAACCAGTTTGATTCAAATCCCCAGATCAGATCTATGTTCAAGTATTGACCTGCATTCAAATTTACAAACAACTCTGCAGCAAACACTTTGTGAATTAATTTAAACTCAAGTATTTTCTCCCCCTTCCGCAACTCCACCCATGTCAGAATCCAGTGAGTTAGTAGAAGAAGACAGAGAAGGCATTTCAATCTCAGATGGTCAATAATGTCTAGCAGCACGCAGTCATTGGAGACGAGGAGGATGCACACTGGCTCTCACACAGAGTGTGTAAACCCTACCTGGGGCAATCTGCCACTAATGTCCTGAAACACTAGTCTACAGAGAGAACAGAAACAGCTATTGTCAACCTGGTCACACGCACACACACCATTACACACACTGACGCACTTATAATCACAATGGTACAAACTAACTCACAAAATGCACAGAGACGAACCCAGGAGGAGTCTACTCATAAGTGAACACTCATAAAAAGTACATGCTCAGATTTCTATGAAGAGCAACCAGACTTTATTTCCACATTATAATTTGTCCGATTATATCTAATTGCAACTTGTAAAATAAGAATAATTTGGCCACAAAACACCCACAAGTAGACGTCTCCGTGGGTTTGGCCTGTGCCATCTCACACTTGAAAACCCACAGGCAGAGGGGGAAACGTAGGGAGGAGTGTGGAAGTCGAAGAGAGAGGGGTATACTTACATAGAGATCAGCGGCACCGTAAAAACCATCCTGATAGGCCATCACACTGAGAGAGACATGAGAAAGGAAGGAGGGAAAACGGATCCAGAGGAGCGGTGGTGGAAATGTCCAAACAAACAAACAAACAAATGGTGTGATGCGCCACCATGTGGGCATTGCAGAAAGAAAAAAAAAAAAAAAGTGACGATTGGAGAGAGGTGAGAAAATGGTGCCAAACAGATTGTGAAAGAGAAAAGAGAAAGAAGGGTGAGATTATTACACACCGTGCAACATGCAAGACAAAATACCACCTCTTTGCATATCAATACATTAAAACTACTTGGTACTACTGTTACTTCAACATTAAAAGTACGGAGTTAAACTGGACTTTAAGACAGATCCGGTGAGGATATCAACATCTTTGAGGTACAAAGAAATGGTATTTATCTCTGCAAAATATCAATGTCATTATTATCTCAATGAAAATATAGCAAACACGCACCATGCAGCAATATAACATACTATTTAAACTCTGTGATAACATGCACTTAAGAAATCAGTCTCTGTTTCATTATGAATGTCACTGTTTGTTTAGGTTTGAGTTTGTTTACCCGGGGTAGGTTGGGATGGCAGGTTGTGGCACAGCTGCTCTGACTGCGCTGTAGACGGGTCGGGCTCGACCCCGGAGATGAGCTCCTCGAAAGGTTGCAGCGGTGGAAGCGGCTGCTGCAGCTGCTGGGTACGGAAAGCCTGGTACTGAGAAACAGAGGGAGACATGAAGGGAAACGCTTTAAGGTTAGGGTCTGATTTTGTGCATCCTGTCTCTAGTAGTTAAGTCTGCCGAGAATCTGTGTTGTCATACCTGTGTAAAGCTCTGGACTGTACATGGCTCCAACCATCGGACTTAACTTCCACCCAGCTAGAGGACAAAAAAAAAAAAAAAAACAAGAAAGAAAGAAGTTTAAAAAAGATGAATCACTAAAACAACTCTTATTTGTCTAAAGTGGGATCTGGCGACAATATACAATTTCTCTTTCCGTATCTAATTACATATGCTTCTCTGCAGTGAGACTTGGGCATGTTCACTTCTGTGTGCCATCTCCAGCTCTTGTGGCAAATTTCTGACCAGTGTCTTAATAAAAAAAAATGACACACTGTGGTTCTCTGCCATGTGTAACTGAAATTGCTGAAATTGTATTAGTATGCAGTTGCATTTTCCAGGCTGGTATGATACAATTTAATGAAAATGTACTAAAATAGCTCAGAAAGTAACTAACAAACAATTAATAAATAATCCATAATAAATACTGAGGGTTCAAAAGGATATTGTTCTGTATAAGTTCTTTACCATATGGAAGAGCTGCGAGACCCTCTCCATTCGAGTACGGTGTGGTCATCTTCTTGTTCGTCATCACTCTGGCTGTGGCGTTATTGACCTGGATATCAGAGAAAGTGGTCAGAGGTTCACTGAACTCTGCTGTTCATATAAGTAATAGGAGGAAATCTAATGACATTAAGATTTGTGTTTGTGATGTGTAAAAAATACAGGACACACCCTACGCATTTTAAACTGTAGTTTTAAGTACAAACTTCACTTTTCTTAAGCCATTAATTCTGCTGATGAGCAGCAATGGTATTTGATGCATGCGCTTCTTTTGAAGTAGAAAGACATTGAAAACAAGGATCCTGGTGAGTAGTCAGGCAGTTTTAGACACAAACAATGCAACCACTGGCACACAGAAAAAAAGACAACTAAGAAATTATTTCAGAACAGATGCATTCAAAAAGAAATCCAAGACCATTATATTGCTACCTTCAAAAAAAGGAGGGAAAAGGTGAATTAAGCAGCAGATTCATCAGTTCAACATAATGCAAAAAACATCAATTGAAGAGTTCATACACAAATTACACGCAGCCAATCAAGAGCGCATCACATCACCAAAGGTGAGTAAAACTAGCCAAACAGCAAGCATCAGATGCAGCGACAGACCAGTCAAAAAAGGTAGGCAGCCCTCCCAATCAAATACACATCATACAGAAAAAAGGAGGAAGGGCAGGGAGAGAGAACGACGAGAAAAGATAGAAAGATACAGGGATGCAGGAGGAGGAGCCAGTCCACATGGAAAGACACAGATAAACACATACATGATGTGGAGAGAAGAAAGAGAGAGAGAGTGAACAATCCATCCAAATGTGCAGTTCTGCAAACAACAAGATGCGGCACGCACATACAAAATACATCTGACCGTTTGCCTACATTGATCTAACTGTACATGGGCAACAACGGAGAAGTGATGAATGGAGCAAGAGCAACTACAGAGAGAGACAAGTCTTGAGATAAAGACAGGGAGGATGGGGGATGCACATATCATTCCTCAAATAAAACAAATTAAATCAAACCATGGTTGTGGAACACTGCCAGGCATTTCAGATCAGTGTCACACACCAAAAAGACCTCAAAGCACACAACCACCAACACACACCATCCAGAAACTGATTGAAAAGTAAAACAAGAACACCTCTTGAAAGAAAGTTTAACAAAGAAAAGCTACGATCATTCAATCTGTGTCACAAAGGAGTAATTCTGCTTTGCTGGGGTCTACAACTAATTCACTCCCAGCTTTTACACTTTTTGAGGAAAGAAAATCTCTGTTGATAAATGTGCCTATAACACAAGAAGAGTCAATTTGCTTTAAAGCAGAATATGCTTGAATGCTCTTCGGGACACACCGTTTTTATTAACTTTGGTTTAATGTTACATCTAACAGCCACACCTCTACAACTGTCTGCAGACTGGTACAGAAAATTATAATCAAGCACTACAGTACACCGTTATATACAGACAACTATTATCCTTTCTCCAGTAAAGCTAACATAGCACTCATGCTTCAACATGCTGTCCCACTAAGGTGCAAAAATGCAGCTATTGGCTGACACATGACATAGAGAGATGACATAGTACTATATGACGCCATACAGATGACGAGAAAGAGAGTAAACCATGCAGGATACAGCTCTGGAATTAAATGCTTAATGCAGTTAGAGAGGTGATTGGAATGAATGCATAAGAAGTGGTAGTCATAGTCGTTGCACTTGCAGATAGTTGCAGTACATTCAGTTATATAAGTGGCCTTGATAATGCCATGCGGTCAATGGCTAATCTCGTAATCATTTCATTCACCACCTCCCCAATCAATCACGGGATTAGCCAATCAGGTTTGTCAATCAATAAGTCCACCTCCCTTCAGTAAAGGAGTCCCATCATTTGGGTGTTGGGTGCATTTTATTTCATTTGGACGGATGGGGTGG
>JAQQAE010013035.1:0-12913 GCA_029823295.1 Pseudamia nigra | reverse complement strand
AGAAAGTCGTTTAACTGAGCAAAGACAATTTTCTCTAGAATTTTAGAGAGGAAAGGCAGTTTTGAAATAGGTCTAAAATTTGCTAGCACTGTGTGATCCAGGCCAGGTTGCACGGAGTGTTGAAGCACTTAGTAGTGTTGTGCTGAGCCCTGGAATCAGTCCAAACATAAGCCATTTTAGGAGAGTGAGTGACTGCTGTTAGTGAGTGAGGGTGTGTGTGTGTGTGTGTCTTTGTGGTGAGTGTTTAGATAGAGCAACCCTCCCCTGCTGCATGTTTATGCACCGTAAGGCAAACTGTTATAAAGGCCCTGATAAATGTGACAGAGTATTAAACTGCATGTATCTGTGAGTCCAGACGGAATAAAGAGAATCTATTTTTGTTCACCAGGGCAGACAAGGTGTTGGAGCTTTCATCCTTTGGTTAAAAGAAGGTGTTTGTCACACAATGCAGATTCCAAGAAAGTTGAGTCACTTTGCAAAATGTGAGGAGAAAAAGAATGTGATCATTGGCAAAACACTGACACCCCCCCTCCATTTAACTGAAAATAGATCAAAGATGACATAAACATTTCCGCACTGAGAAATTTAACTGTTTGTTGAAAATTACATTTTTACATTGATTCCTACATTGGATCCCCTCTTCTTTTAACACTGTGTAAATGCCCGGGAAATGAGGAGACCAGTTATTGCAGTTTAAAGTGAAATGTTTTCCCATTCTCACTTGATGTAGGATTTCATCTGCTCCACAGTTTGGGGTCTCTGTGGACACTTTTGTTTCTTATTGCAGCAAACATTATTATTGGATGACAATTCAGGACGACAAGCAGGTTATTTAAGAACCAGACTCTTTTACTATGGAGGGACACTGTTGGAAAATGTCAGAACGTGGCCCGACATTGTCTTAGTGAAATAAACAAAGCCTTCACGGCAAAAGATGTCATGCACTTGGCAGCATATCATTCATTATTAATTGTGCTGTTACAAATGTACACTAATGCACCCCCACGTCATCACAGATACTGGCTTGTAAACTGAGTACTTATAAGATACATGTTCCCTCTCCTCTTTAGCCCAGAGGACACAGATTTCATAATTTCTAAATATAATTTCAAACTTTGACTTTTTCCACTTCACCCGAGTCCATCTGAAATGAGCTCAGGCACAGAAATGCTTTTTGGACCTCTATGCATTCAGTGATGTCCTTGACAGAATCATGTCAGTTTTTAATGCAGTGCCTCTTTTCAGCCTTGTCCCTTTTGGCACTGTTTTCTTCTTATTCTCCTAAAATTTTAATTACATTATTATATTATGTTGCTAATATTAAATTAGAAAGAGGCATGAGATGTTCAAAAACAGTCTTCTCACTTTTACCATGCGTTGTTATTTGTGTACTATTTTCAATTAAATATGTGCATCTGATCTCACTTGATCGTAAATGGGACATGCATGGCCAGCTGGTTGTAATTCACATACTATGTCATATTACTGTCTTAATGATGGTGTGTTTTTACTGCAGAAGCAGTGTAAACTTTGCAATTTCTTTAGTTTCCCCTTTCAAACTATTCTGTGCTGATATGTGGAGAAACACTGGACTCTCATGCAAAACAAGCTTCATATCCAAGCCTTAACTGGGTTTAATTGACAAATAAGATATTTTCCAACCACATATTTAATAATGAATGATAAAAATTTCTCTAAAACATAAAATAATCTGAATTGGATTGTCTTATGTGTTTTTGTGCATTGAACAAATCCTTCCTGGGCTGTGATGTTTCTCTCCTATCTTGGTTAGAGTGCCCTCGACCACTTGCAAAATTTGATCTTATCTGAAGAAACAATAAGAATATGCAGGATACTAACAGAAATAAGAGAAGATCTGTTCATATATGGCGTCTTGCATGAGACCCATGGTACTTTGTAATAAATGTGAGTGTATTGTACATGCTGTATGCAGTTGTTGCGAGGCAGAGGCAAGAGGAAAAGAAAGTGGGATAGGAACTGTGGTAGAGGAAACATCTGCATCTCCTTTGGCTTTTCCAGGGACAGGAGGATGTGAGAGTGGAGTGCAGCAGGATGAACCCAAATCCAAAACAGGGCAGAAGTCTGTTAAAAATGATGTACTTTGGAGCTGAAGATCTGCATTGTTTGAATGGCTCACAGTACCAGAAAAGGGGTATGAGGACAGTGAAATGTCCAACGTGGAACTTACTGAAGTAGAAATACTTTGTTACTGCACTCAAGGGGAGTTTAAGGAGAATTTTGAGGATATATGCTTTACTTGCGTGGCCATTTTTATTACAACTTTTTAACTTTTACTCTGTAAGTTTAAACACAAATATCTGTACTGTCTACTCCAGTTTTTCATATATTTTTTTTTAGCACAAGAACCAAAAGATAAGTGTTGGACCCCCTCTTTGGGACCCAAATTTAGAAACATATAATTATTAACTGTCATATGTGCATTTTTTCTGTAGATTGTAAGTTGACTTGTCACAGGGTTTTATACATATTTTCTTCTTTGAATATTAAGCATAATAAGATGTACAAAATAAAGATGAAAGTTTTTGTTAGTTTTGCTCAAATGTTGTTAAAACCAACTCAGTAAACCAACAAATGTAACAATACCTTAAGTTAAAGAAGATAAACAAGAAGGACAAAAATGGACAAAATAATGAACAAAATGAGTAAGAATAAACAAAAATAAAGAAGAAAATTAACAAAATAATAAATAAAATGGTGATCCAGTAAACATCATCACCTTATTGTTCATATTGTTGTCATAAATGACATGGATTGCACTCATGTTGCCAGTATTAAAAACAAAGTCAAATACACTATAATAGATTTGGACATTTGTTTTGATCTCAATGGGATACAACAGAGACCAGGTTTGACAGCATTACATTTCTCCTCCTTCTCTTATTAAATTACAAAGGTTTTGTTTTTTTGAAAAGCTGGAAAAGCTCACTTGGAAAAACTGTGAAACACTGTCAGGAGTCTCGGATTTTGTTACACAGTGAAATTTGTGATAACCAGCTAAACCCACAAGGCAGCCAAGTCAAACACAAACCCAACGAGCACACTCTGTCCTCAATATAATTTTACAGGATGATATATTCATTCCTGACACAGCCTTGGGGAGGACTACAACAATGTTTTTGCACTTCTGTAGGAGACTTCCACATAACAATGTCAGATCCTGTGTACTGATGAAGAGTAGGAGAGTTTTAAGCACTTTGACAACAGGTTGGGTTTTTTTTTTGGAGCTGTCCAGTGCGGGTTCATGGTTCAGGTCAAGAAGAACGGACGTTTCAAGCCCGAGTAAAGCTCCATGCTTTCTGTCCGAATGCCAGATGAAAGCTTTTAAGTTGAGGCTGAGCTCTCCTCAGACGGGGAGGTGCAGACAGAGGGCACTGGATGCTATGTTTGGTCAAATATCTGGCCAAGGCCAAAAGCTGGCAATAGTTCACTCCTGAAGTATAGGGATGCCTCGGTGCTCACATTATTCCTCAGTGTTTACTGATGCAAAAAGGAGATAGAGGGTGTGCATAGAGAGAGATAACAAGCTGTTCATTTTGGTGCAGTTTGCAGTGTGTGAGTCTGGAATGTGGAGCTTTAAGTCAGGACAGTGAAGATTAAAGGAGGTAGATACAGCTGTTCAGAGGTGGGAAAAAGCTTCTTCTTCTTCTTCTTCTCCTTTCGGCTGCTCCCCTCAGGGGTCGCCACAGCGAAATACCAGTGATTCGCATGTTTGATCTGGCATAGGTTGTTTACGTTGGATGCCCTTCCTTACACAACAAAGTAGATATTTGAAGTATCTGTACATGAGCATCTACTCGTCTTTCTCTGATGACATTTACTTCACCCCCTATATTTGTACAGAAATAAATGTACTTTATCCTTAATATATTTTTGAAATAGGCTCCTTGCTTTGTTAACCTCCACCAAGAAGGTGTTGCCTTTATTGGTCTGTCTGTTCTGCAAGCATCTTTATGCATATGTATTATCCCAATCACCTTTGTGGCTACCGGATTTTTGTAAAATTTACATTTGCCTGAACTGAATTGTTTGAAAGAATTAGTATAAATGGTTAGTGGTGCTATCGACTGTCTATCAGAGGAACTGCAGCTGGAATAAGAGATTATCAAGGAATAAGAGATTACAAAGTCCCAGGAAGTAGTAACATCAGTGCTTGGTTGGATGTGTTAAGTGCAAGATGTGCTTTTTGCATGAGTGGGACGAACCACTGTAGAAGACTGGGTGACATTTTGTAAATGGTTTTGCACTTACTGTATATAGCCTCTTTGAACCCTGTGGCACTCAAAGTGCTTTACATTTCTTTCCATTCACACACAAGCACACACACATTCCCACACCAGTCACACTCACTGGGAGCAACTTGGGGGTCAGCGCTGGGCCAAACAGGGCTGGAGATCTGGTGCATTAACTCTAGCCAGTCCTGGGACATCAAACGCTGCAGGAGAAGGGGATTGGCATCACTTCCTGTACACCATACGCTGCACTGTCCCAGGAAGCGTCTTAAAAGCCCAACCTAGAGGGGCATCACATTTGTGCCAGCCCCACCATATTGGGGTTTTAGCATTGTTTTAATGTTTTATTCTCCCTCAAGGAATTCTGGGAATCAGTACGTATGCAGTGTTCCCATTCTCCTAGATTGAGAGAAAGGATCTTGGAAAATCTATCTAAAATTTAAATAACTCCTAAGTTGAATGTCCAGGTTCCACAAGAGAAAAAACATTTTGATGAGATAATATACTATTTTATTCATCCCTCACTGGGGACACGTGTTTATTACAGCAGCAGACAGGACCGGGACAAGAAAATAAGTAATATTGCACACTTGCAAATGGCCCATACTATTATAAGAGTACGGCCTTCTCAGACCTATGATTATTCTGTAGAAGGATATTATATGTGCTGTTTCATTTGGTCATATGATCTTTGATCTTCAGTGACCTTGACGGATCAGAGTTACACACCATCCTATAGATAATAATACATAGGTGCCCTTCTTGTTTTTATGGCTGTGGTGGCTCTCTAGTTTCATTCAGGTTCTAGATCACATCACAGCACAGAGACTGCTCTTTTAAGAGTTTTTAATGATCTGCTTTTAACTGTTGACTCTGGCAACCCTGTGATTTTAGTGCTTTTAGACGTGTCTGCTGACACTGTGGACCTCAACATTCTTTTATGTTGTCTAGAAAATGTTGTTGGAATCAAAGGCACAGTTTTGACCTGGTTAATTTATTTTGTTTACCCTTTATTTAACCAGAAAGTCCCTTGAGAATACAATCTGTTTTTTGAGGGAGACCTGCCCAAGAAGGCAGACCAGAAGGTATAAATCCTATTTGAGTAACAGAAGTTTCTCTGTTCACGTAGGAGACTATTTTTCCACAGCCACACCTCTCACTTGTGGAGTGCCCCAGGGATCCATCCTGGGTCCATTTTCAAAAGGCAGAATATTTCATATCATTGCTATGCTGATGACATCCAGGTACGCTCCTGATCAAAATTTTAAGACCAGTTGGAAAAATTGCAAGAATTTACATTTTGCACTGTTGGATCTTAAAGGTTCTAAGTAGTGCTTCAAAATGCAAAAAGAAGAAATGGGAGTGAGACAAGAAAAAAAA
Source organism: Pseudamia nigra (assembly GCA_029823295.1). Lineage (NCBI taxonomy): Eukaryota > Metazoa > Chordata > Actinopteri > Kurtiformes > Apogonidae > Pseudamia > Pseudamia nigra. The sequence goes on along the minus strand of JAQQAE010013035.1, from coordinate 7,262 downwards.
TTTCAGTAAGAAATTTATTGCAACCAACCATTAAACTGAAATAGTTTTACTGTTATTATTTTTTAATTATTTTATCTGAGTTGATTTTAATGTATTTTCTTTTATTCCTAAATGCTTCATATTGTGATTGGATCATTATTTTATGCTGTTGTTATTTTGTGGGTCTCTGTTGTTTTTAAATGTGCTATAGAAATAAACTTGACTTCTATATTAACATATGAATAAAAATCAAAGGTATATCTTAAAAAGTCAAAAAGTGTCTGTTTTAACGTGAGCTACAGTTTTGCAGTTAAAGTTATTGCATCAAACCTGTTGTTGATGTGAGAACCCTGAAGACAAAATCTTTCCAATACTTGTGTGAGAAACTTGACGTAGAGGTGAGAAGTCATATACAGGAGGAATTAAGGCTGTAAATGGATACTGTCCAAGTTTGTTCATTGTGTTCACCACACTCATTGTCCAGCATTTTTCTGTTCTAGCAAATGAAAGTCAGTTTCCACTGAGACCAAGGCTGACTAGACCTGCATATGACTGAAACATGTGAACACACTCCATACTAATGAGATTTCACTCTAAATGTCTGTGACATGTGAAAATGCGCATCTCTCATTTCATCCTTCTCCTGTGTTCACTTACTTTTATTCCATCTATAAGAATTTACTTCCAGCACTAGACATCATGAACTTCTTATCAGTCAAAATCACCCCAGAGTTTTTTTACCTCATCAAAAACTTTAAGGAATTTCCTGCCACATCAGTTTAGAACATGCTGTATTTGCTTGTTGTTTGGCCCTTATTTTAATGTGTCTGTATCTGCATGCAACAAACCTTTTCCACAGATTTTTGCAACATTTTTTGAAAATGGAGCATTGGCACAATCAATTTCAGTGCTTGTGTTGGCCGAGGACGTGCCGTTTTAAAACGTCAGGAGCTCATCAGAAGGCCAGAGTTTGTTTTTTTTTTTTTAAATGCCAGGGTTTCTGTTCCAGCTCTTGCTTCCCAGGAGGGAGCTAACACTGGTTTACTCTTATTTGGTCATTTATCCCGTCCTCATATAAACATCTGCATTGGGCATTGTGTGGGGTTTATTTATGCACATGATGGCTGTGTATACTTGTTTACCACCACTTAAAAACCCTGGAACCCACCCATATCCACATGCATTTTACTGTAAATTCCCACAACATATCCATGCACTAAAGTTATGTGATGTGGCCGGCTTATATTTGGTTTAATATTTCATCTAGTGAGTGGAGGCAATTGTGTTTACGTATTGTGGCAGTCAGTCAGAGGAGCTGTAGAGGATGTGGCTTTGAAGTCATTTAGAGGTTGAAAAGAACAGCGTGTGTTTGTCTATGCTGTTAACAAAACACATCTGTAAGCAGCATTGAGATGGTCAGCTTATGTAATCTGATAGCCTTTCTCTGAATTTTCCCAAAAAACTGACCGATTCCTTGGTGTACGATCTTGGAAAGTTACCATTGTGCAGTTTAATAACATTTTAAATCATCTACCGCAAGCATCTAAGCCCTGATCTTGTCTGTTATTTCAGTACCACCTCACTTTTTACTTTTGTCCACAAAGGCTGCAATTTAAAGGTCTACATTGGGGGGTGGGGGGGGTTAGGGCAGGGGGCTGCAACCTGTGGCTCTAAGGCCATATGTGGCTCTCTAGCCCCTTCCCTGTGGCTCCTGTAGCTTTGGGTCAGGTCTAAATCAACAGCAAGATGGACAAAAAGAACTAGAGAATGAACAACAAATGAGAAAAAATTGAAATAAAAAATTCCACAAAATTAACAGTGTGACCAAGTAAATGAACAAAAATAAGCAAATAATGAACGTGATCAGGACAAAACTGAACAAAAGAATCCATGGCATAAACAAAATAGTAAGGATTACTAAAAATTACTGAAATAATGAATCAACTAAAGAAAATGAATGAAAAATGAGCAAGTCAAGTAAATAAACAAAAATCAAAATAATGAGAAAAATATTCCCCAAAATAGTTAACTGAAGTAATCGCAAAAAAAAAAACATTTTCACAAAAATTACTAAAATGGTCACCACTGAACAAAAAATGAATGAAATAATCTGTAAAGTAAGTGAAAATGATCAAAAAACACAAAAATAACAATAATGCACAAAGTAATCCATTAAATGAACAAAAATGAAACTGATCAACAAAATAAATAGAAATGAATTGTTAAGTTTCATTAGCAAAATCAATACAAATGGCCAAAGTAATAAAGAGCATTGTAAAATGAATAAAGTAATAATACATTTTTAATAGAGTGTAGCTAAATTGTGCAACATACTGAATGTCATGTGGGACAATACATAAAGGGTTTAAACATGTTTTCATTGCTCTTGACACATATGTATGTTTACTTTATGTCTAAAAATGCTAAGAATGGCTGTTTACACTGAACAGGTTGCAGACCCCTGGTTTAGGGTTATCTACTTTGCAGAAATGGGAGGGAAAAAGCACAATTGTTCCTTTGTAAAATATGCAAGAAGAAAGTCATATGTTTCTTTTATATTTTTTTTTCTAAAGTTGTATGTTCATGGACAACTAATCAAGTTGAGTTGAATCACAATATTAGCAACAACAATGGTAAGATGAATTTTACACCATATTGTGTCGCCCTTATTTCTAGCACAAGATTTCTGTCTTTGATTTGTTTCTTTTACATCACACACAAACAAATACCGTTGTCTCACATTGATCTTGAACAGGCCCAAACTGAGCAAAAAGTGAAAAATTAAAATAAAATAATAGGAGGTATATAACAACATTCATTAAAAAATAAACATGTTTATTTCGGCTCTAAAGTGGACATTTTAACATGGAAGTCTATGGGGCTTGACTTGCTTTTGGAGGCAGCCCCTAGTGGACACTGACATTACTGCGGTTCATGACACTTGCCCGTTTAACTCCCATTGCAGCCGCAGATATGATGGCGTCCGTTCAATCCCAATGGAAAGCTGCTCAGTGACAATGAAGAAAAAAAAGATTTCTGCATTGTGTCCCACTTCTCTGGCGTGTTAGGGTCGCTGCTCATGCATAGTAGTGGTTCCCCATTCCCCCCTCCTGTGCCTTCCTGCTTGTCCAATAGATGACTCTGCACTGTGGGTGACATCACAAATTTTAAAACTTGTTTTTTTTAGCAACATTTCAACCCTCCATGTTAGAAAAACCGATAAGATAGAGTTATTTCCGACATTTTTTGCAGCTGTAGGTGTCCATCATCAGATTTGAGATTCAGCAGCTGCCTTTTTCCACTTTTGTCAGGGTTACTGCCTGCAAACAGTATTTTCTCCTTCTTCTACTGTACTTATTAGAAACGTGTAATGTAGCCAACAGCGCCACCAGCTGATCGCATTATGCAGCACCGTTTCCTCACTTCAAAATGCATTTGATTGCCATTCTATTGTTTTGCAACATTTCAAACATTGCTTCACATTTTATGGAGACACACTAATGGGAAGACAAACAGGCCATCATGGTCTCGGTCATGATTTGGTCTCGGTTTAGGTGGTCTTGACTACAACACATGTAAATCTAGTCTAGTCAAAAATGTACTCCCATTCATTGCTTTTTCTTTGTAGTGTTTTTATTTTAAGACATTCTTTTTGCTCTGCACTCCTTTCATCTGTTTCTATACATGTTTATCCATCCCCTGGGACAGCAGTTAACACATTTATTCATACACACACCTACGCAGCCTGTCTTTTTCTCCTCGTGTGAGATCGTGGCTTAGATTCAAAGCAAACAACTAAAAGGTTAACTCTGTTCCTGCTGCCTTTTCCTTATTAAGTTATTGGATAAGTTGGCAGATTTGCCTTCTCACACAGTGTTCGGCTGCTTTACGGTCAGACCATTGTTAATAAGTGTGTCTCAGTCAGCATTAAATAGTAACCGTGGATGAATACATTGTGTATTTTGTGAGCATAAAATAGACTAAATTTGTAGCTTTATTTTTTTCTCTCTGCTTGTTTGCAGGGTGGCCAAAAGTATGAAACTGGCGCTGTATGAGACTCCCACAGGCTGGAGGTACTTTGGAAACCTGATGGATTCTGGGCGTTGTTCCCTGTGTGGGGAAGAGAGCTTTGGGACAGGTAGGATCTACAGCAGTGTTTCTCAATTGGTGGGTTGGATCCAAACGTGGGTCACAGACTGGTTCTAAGTGGCTTATGATGTGTGTGGTTAAAACAAACAAGCAAAACAAAATATATGTATTGTATATCTATTTATTGCTATTCATCAAATGTCAGACTTTATTCAGTCTTTACATGTTGTAGGTGTTGTCATGGTAACACATACATTTGACTGAGAAAAGACAGGTTATGGGTTAGATTGTAGTTTGTGCTTTTATATTACTATATTATATTTCAGTATTATATAATATTACTAGCGTCTATTATATGATGTATTATTATTTCAGTTTTGTTCAGTTTCTTGATTTTTTTTTTTTATTGTGTGATAACTTTCATTCATTCTGTGAACTATTGTGTTAGTTATCTGTTCATTTTTGTTTAATTTAATTCATCTTTTCCAGTTTTGTTCATCTTTTTGATCTGGGTTATTCAGTTCATTTTTTTTTCTCTATTTTAGTTAAATATTCTGGATTGTTTTGTTCGTTTTATGGTATTTTGTGTTCATTTTGTGTATTTTTTGTTTGTTTTCGTTAATTATTCTGGTTCTTTTTTCTGTTTTCTGTTGATTTCATGAATTATTCTGCCTTTTTGATCATTTCAGTTAATTTTTGAATTATTTTGTCTTTTATTTTCAATCATTTCCATTCATTTTATGGATTATTTTGCCATTTTTTTAATGATTTCTGTTCATTTCATGGGTTATTTTTTATCATTTCTGTTAATTTTATGGATTATTTTGTCTTTTTTGATAACTTCTGTCCATTGCATGGATTATTTTGTCTTTTTTTATAATTTCATTTCATTTCATGAATTATTTTGTCTTTTTTTGATAATTTTTGTTCATTTCATGGATTATTCTTGGTTTTTGATTATTTCTGTTCATGTTGTGTATTACTTTAATTTTATTTATTTATTTTTGAATGTATTCATTATTCTGCATTGTTTTGGGGTTTGTTCATCTTCTCGTGTTGTTGATCATTTTGTTGATTATTTCTCCCATTTTGTTCATTTTTCTATGCATATTTGGAAAGCAAAGATTAAATAATGTGCATATCCTGTTCAAAAATATGCCCATAAGCATAACCAGAGATCTACAGGATGCTCACTAACACAACAGTGGTCTGTGTTGCATGCTTGATTTAATCACAAAAGGAAATTTGTCTGTTGAATATGTGTATATTTTTTTTTCAATTCAGTTGTATAGCACCAATTACAATCGCTGATTATCTCTAGGCGCTTTCGCCGATTATCTCTAGGCACTTATGTATGTAAGAGTAAGGGGAGAGGGAGAAATAAACAAGGCAAATGATTTGAATCCTAAGAACCAGCTTGGAAAATGTGATCGAGTACTTGACAGAGAAATCCCGCCCTCCGACAGCAACTGTTGTTGAGGTGCAGCTGCAAAGAGAGAAACTGCAGAGTCCAGCTGTTTGTCTTGGTTTGAATGTGCAGTGGGATTAGTGCAAGCACTTCCGGAATTTTCCCCCCTGAACTTGAAGTTATTGTTATGGCTTTATTCTGTTTTATATTTAGCTCCATAGCAATGTTACTGAATCTGAAAACAACGAATCACGTTAATGACGTGACATCGTACTGAGGAAAAGTACTCATATGGAATCAATTTTGTGGCTTGAAGGACGGAAATAAAACATTTGAGGAAAAGAGAATTTATAAAATGAGCAAAACTGAACCAAATAATCAAGGAAATGAGTGTAAAAATCCACAAAAGAAATAGAAATGAATTAAAATAAACAATAATCAAGAAGATTAGCAAAATAATTTACAAAATAAAGAAAAAATTACACAAATATGAGCAAATTAATGAAGAAAAAAATCCACAAAATGGGTACAGGAATGCATAGAAATGGATTTTAAAAATTAGCAAAATAATTAATAAAATAAACAGAAATTAATAACAATAATGAAAGTATTCAAGAAAAATAATTCACAAAAGACTGGTAAACATATTCAAGAAAGTAGCAAAACAATTTGCAAAATAAATAGAAATGAGTAACTATAAAAAATATTACAATATAATAAACAGAAATGTAAAAAAAAGGAACAAAATAATTTTACAATGCACCAAATAATTAAAAAGGCATTTAAAAATCCAGAAAATCACCAAAAATAGTCAAGAAAAATGCAAAATATCAACAAAAACAGATAAAAAAAATCAACAAAATGAATATATATTTGAGAAAATGAAGCAGGAGGTGGGCAATGGGGACAAAGGCACGTTGTCCTCTAATGTAAATCCTGTCAACTCTCAGAAATCTACACCTACACTTTTATTCCCATGGTCAGTAACTGAATGATATACAGTGGTCCCTCGCAATATTGCAGTTCACCTTTCGCGGTCTCGCTGTTAAGTGGATTTTTTTTTTGTGCAATTTTCATTTTTAAAATTTTTTTACAGCGCATGAACGCGCATTGTGTTCTGCGTCCTGATTGGCTAAGGGACTGTCAACCAATCTCCTCCATGCTGTGCCTCCTCCTGTACTGTACAGTACTGTAAAGAATGTGTTCAGCTCACCAAACTGACACAAATGTTCGATTGCTAGCAGTGTGACTCTGAAGTGCTGTGTGTTTGTAAGTTTTCTCTCCAGCAAAAACCCACAATGTCGACGAAGTGTTCTGCACCGACTAAGGCACCTGCGCTCACAGCCAAAAGACAGAGGAAGATGCTAACATCACACAAAAAGTTGAACTTCTGGACATGCTGAAGGAAGGTAGAAGTTACACGGCTGTAGGCGCCATTATGGAATAAACGAATCTTTGGTTTGTTACATAAAGAAGGAGGAAAATAACATAAGGATGACAGCAGAAATGCGTTTTAACAAGGATGCAAAAAGGGTTGTAACTGTTCGCGACAAGTGGATCAGTGACTGCAGGATAAAGAACATTACGCTGGACACCAACATCATCCGCACAAAAGCTAAAAAGCTTCATGAAATCTTTGCTAACAACAATGACATTCATAACAGCGAGGAGCCGGGATGACGAGACGCAAGCAGAGGAACTGTGACGCTTGAGTCACTATTAATAATTTCTTATGTGTCCAGCTTCATAGGTTGATCGTTAAAATTAAATTTATTTCTAAAAGCCA
>JAQQAE010013034.1:0-12914 GCA_029823295.1 Pseudamia nigra | reverse complement strand
ACTAATTTCATGCATTCAGTTTCAGATAATTAATATAACTTCCTTTTCAAATAATAATAATGAATAAATGTGCACGTGTGTAATACATACTTTATACTGTATGGGAGTTTGTCTGGGTCCAGAAATGGATTAATTGGTTTTAAATGTATTCCTATGGAAAAAGTCTCTTCTAGCAATGAGAAATTTGGATACCGAGCGTGACGCTGGAACGGATTAAACTCATTGTCTGAGGCACCTGTACTTGTGTCACACGCAAGCCCACCTACAGATAGTGAGTTACTGAGGCAGAGTAGTCCTGCTGTGCACAGCCGATCAGGTGATGATAAACCAAATTTTCATAATATTAAGTTTGAAATGGTAATTCAATCTCACTGTCATTGTGTTACTCTTGGTAATACTTTTCATACATAAATGTGGTACAAAATTATTTGTGTCTGGAGTCAGTGAAAATGTCTATTGACTGCAATCTTTGGTTACAGGCTGCGCCTGTAATGTGGTTCTTCTGGCTGATTTAAAGGCAGCTGGTCAGCTGAGGACTTGTCGTTGCTGATTTCATGGCTTAGCTGCAACAACGACAAACACAATTTTCCAGTGTGGTATTCAAACCTGTTTTGCAACATGCCAGATGCACAAGCACACAGACCATGCTGATACTGAATTTTTTCTGATGTTGACATAAGTTTTTTTCATTATTGCAAGGAAACTGCAAAATTGCAAAATACAGGTTATATAAATACAATCATCGTCATATTTGTATTATCAGATTTTTACTAAATATTAACAGTACAGTGAAGGTCTAATATAAACACATATTAGGTGCATCTCAGGCAACTCTCACAGGCACCATAAAGACAATATTATTGACTGCCTAGAGCTCACACATTCTGCTGATCTGAAAATGACAGTATATTCTGAAGGAGGACAAGTCAGATAATTTTATGTGCAAACAAGCACTGATTCATACAATGATCATACCAGTTTAAGCCTGTAGTACACACACAAAACAGAGCAATGACACTGACAGTCTTCTCCAAAAATTAGAATGCCCTTAACAGCCAGAGGAATTAGTGACAGCCAAGTTGACAGATGGAGCGGTGACAGCGACAGATAACAGCGGGATATGGAGATCGAAATCAAGGGATGGCTGAAGACGGATGGCTGCATAATTTTCCACCACCACTAATTAAGTAATGAACAACAGAATGACGATACACAACATAGCAATAGGCAGTGGACTAATTAATGGGGAGCAGAGGCACTTGAAAATGTTTTAATACTGTATATGTGTGACATTTCTAAACAACTAAATTCTAGCTGGTATTAATGGGTATTTTATAGCCCTGCAAATTGAACGTATCTTTCATGACGTCCCAGCTCCTACTGGAACTGCACCTCTAACCTTGGCAGTACTGACACCCTGACATAACCAGTCACCTACCAGGACCATTTTCATACCACATCACCACAATCAATCACACATAAAATCTCACATGCAGATCAAGCAGACTGTGCAGCTCACCAGCTGTAGCATATCGTAGATGGACTCAGTCGAGCGTTTGAAAATCCTGCTCCTCTTAAATGCTGACATGCTGGTTTAGGTGTCACAGCTCACATCGAAGTCAAGTGTTCATTTCTTCCCTTGTTTTCAGTCCATTTAGCTTTTACTCCTCCACGCCAGCCAGAGGACTTGTTTTTTTTGTCCTCCCCAAAGAGCGACAAGTAATCTATTACAGTGGTTATCCAGTAACTTGTCCAAAAAAACTGACAGAAGCTGTCAAAGTAAATACTTGAACTTCTGCACTCATGTTGTCCTGGAAAACACTACTGATGGTTAAAGCAACAAATAGCTAATTAACCAGATTGAATGGAACAGATTGCAGTAAATAGTCCTCTCATGTCACATTAAACTCCAGTTTATATCCAAACAGTCTGCTTTTCCTCAGTCCCTTTTCACTGGCTCTGCATCGTCCACTGTCATCTCCTGTCTATCCATCCTCTCTTTTGGTCTATTTTGTGCTCTTCTGTCCAGGTGTCTGGAAGCAGCACTAACAGCAGTGTGGATTAAAACATTAAACAAGATGATCAAACATCAAATACTCATGAGAGACAGAGGGAGGAGAATGGAGGGAGGGAAGAATAGAAGGTGAGGGAGCAGTGGGTGGTGAAACACTCCAGCAGAGAAACACATCAGGCATCTGGTAAATCTCTACCCCGCCCTTCCAACCTCAGTGTATTTCCCCGCATTGAAGAAGCATGACAAAACCAGATAAAAAGTATAATCATACTGTCAGATGTTACTTCAACCTCCCAAAGCACTGTGTGCAAGAGCCACAATCTCATCAATGCCAGTAAAGACTGCACCCAGCAGAATATAATTTCCTTCCGATAATCAAAGTTTACACTGCATATTCATCCAGGAAATTTTGAAAATGACACGTCTGACTAGAGTTTCAAGTTCTCAGCTGCCTCATCGAAGCCCTGAAATTTCCTTCCAGGTTTCACCCTTGTCAGATCAGTGACTTCTTGTAATGTTGCACCTGCTGCGCTCTTGTAATTCCAGTTATACCGTTCTTGAAAGAATAAGACCAAGACTTGCTGATCAGAATAAAGACAAGAAAATAACAGTACAGGTGATGAACACAAAGAATAAAAGTCAATCTAAGCCAGTGTTTGTGACTTGAGTTGTACTGTGTGGTAATGTTATGATACTTAACTACTTTCCAGATGCAGAAGTTTAGTTTTACATATTAACACCAAATGCAGAAAAGGGTGTTTTCGTTGTGTTCATCAGAAACAAAACAGTGGAACATGAGCATGTTAACAGATCCATATACATAACACAGAGACCCACACCTCATTAGTAAATAATTCCATTAAAGTAGGTAGTTAGTACAAAATACAACCCCAGGACCAATACCTGTTCTCTAGTCAGTCGAACATATGCATTCCCTGACCCTGAGCCAACTCTCCTCCTTTTTCAGCATGTACTATCTCAGATCCACCCTTCACAACAGAAAAAGGAGAGGGGTTCAGCAGGAGGGAGGAGCATAGAGGCAGGCACCAACCTGCTCTGACAGCCGCCAGCTAAAATCATGCACTGTGAGAACCAGGATAATCACAGATTACACATATCCACACACTGTCCATGCACATCACACACATTAATGTATAGTTTGTGCACTGAAGGTCGACATTTGGGAAGAGAAGTGAACAGAAGACACATAATGGATGATATGCGTTTCATACCTCCACTGCCTGAAGCCACATGTTTCATGACAGAATAGGCAGATATTTGTCAATACCAGTGAAAACAGAGGGTGGAGGGAGTTTGGGTTCATTTTAAATCAGGAAGACATGCAAATCCATTAATCCCAATGCAGAATGATGAGATATACCGTAAGCCAGGACAGAGACATTTATATGATTGAATATTCTAAATGTTCTAATCACAAATCTGTGAAAAATTTAAAACTTGGCAAGCTTCTACTCAAATACAATAAGTGTGTTTTCTTAAAATTTTAAATTTTAAGAATTTACACAAATAATTAGTTTACAATTCTACTTTATTTTTACCCAGAAAAACTTGGGTGCTTACTTGTAAAAATGAGCACAGCACTCCCTCTAGTGGAACACTGAGAAATGACAGTCGATTAAAGACAACATTTGACTGCTGGGGAGCCTAACTGGTGGGCACTGAGATGAGCCAAGTGACAAGAAGGAATGTCTTTAATCTTTAAATCCTTAAAGGGATATAAGTAATGGATGTTTAAGAGCCTGTGACTGCAGTACACAGTAGATGTATAAATGTAAAAACTTATTCTTTAAAGGTCTCTTATTTTAGGATAAAGTTATATCTGTACCACTTACATGTGTATATTAAAGACCTCTGTAAGGACGGTAACAAAATAAAGTATTTTTATTTGATCTTTCTGAGTGTGTTTACTCTACCACACGCACTGATTTCATTGTGAGGTGGCAGAACAACTCACTTTTCATCAAAAAATATTGTGATTAGCTGAACTGCAGGTCATTCCCAATATGACCTGACCTGAGGTTTGAAAATTATTGGTTGTGACTTGTGAAGTTCAGAATTCTAATAGCTCCAAGGATGAAAGACTAATGTACTGCAGCTTAAATAGGACTTGTGATGTCACAAATCCCAAAAAATCAAGTCAGGTTGTTTTTCCTGAACCCCATCTTGTTGTGAGAATTTCTCAGGACTGGCAATTATGATCAAGTTCATATGTTTACAGATTTTATCTTATACTGCAGAGTTTCTACAAACCTCAAAACCCATAAAAGGTTACTTTTCACCATGTGGGACCTTTAAAAGGAACTAGTATCAGGAGTCAAGGCACTAAAACAGACCTGTCCATCTTCTTCTCATCACAGTCTGAATAATCCATGTTTCATTTTCTAGTGCCCCCAAGTCAAATTGAGCTCTGTAAATTATCACCAGCCCTTGTCAGTGAGCTCGTCTACAGCTAAGACAACACTAGCAATCACCCTCATTTCTATTGTCATTGTTATCCGAAGCAATCACTGTGTTATTCTCTGGTTGGTTTATCATATTGATGAGGTGGTTCTGCGCTTTGTCTAAAATAATGAACCTTCCCATTTCCTCTGGCTAACCAGACATTCATTTATCTCCACTAAATGATGTGGATCACTGTGGAGAATGAAGTAATTAGAATGTGGGGATAATTAAAATTGTCCCACTTTGTCTCGTTTTCTTCAGTCTTGGCACATTCTAACCGCAGGCGCTGAATGAAATGAGGTAAGATGCAATCCAGCACTTTTGGGCCTTTCCGAAATGGGGATAGTGGAAACAATATCATGTTCAATATGGTCACAAAGGGGTAGTACAACAATTATTTTAAAGGCAAGTTTACATTGCCTTTGCTGACAGGAGAGTCATTCAAGTACTTCAGGCTTAGTTGGGGCCCACAGACGGCTGGAGAGTTCAGGCGGCTGAGTTGTTTGAAAGCCAGTGAAGGCCACATGTTGTTTATGAAAATGAACAGCAGGAGGTTAGCGAGGAGAAGGGGGAGAGAGGTAAAGAAAGGACAAGAAGTCCAAAGAGAAACTGGTTGAACAGATGAGTTAGAAAGCATGACCTTGATAGCTGACAGACAATCAACACCACACCTTATTGACCTGTTTGAGACGTCACTGCTATGAATCATACACGGACAATTTGTAGCAAAGAACATATGGCTGAAAAGGAAATCATAAAATAAATGAAGTAGAGTGCATGCATATGAGCTGTAAGACATGAATTTTAACATTTGTTTACATGACACCTTGTTTACGAAGTGGTTTGACAGATGAGACAAGAAAATCAAAAACATGTGCAAAAAGAGAGAGCGCACTCGCCAGTGAGAGGAGACATTAGAAAGGTAGGTGATAAAATCAAGTGTAACAATATGCTGCACAATGTTAGTCAGAGACGCACCTGATTAAATATCAAGTTAATAAATGCTAGGGAGAAGAATGTCTGCATATAAAAGTAAAAAGACAAAATGACAACTCCCAAATAAAAGCAAATAACTGCACAAGAATAAAGGAGTACAAAATGATGACAAGGGACGTTACGTAGTTGGGAGACACCTTCTCTTTCAGCATGTCTTTATTTTTATCATTTTCAACATTGAACATTAATACTGACGACTGTGAAAGAATAATATGGAATTATTCAGACCATGTTTTGTTTTGTTTTGTTTTTTTGTTTTTGTTTTAATTTAGATTGTCCAAAGCAGCCAAATTTAGCTTTGATGAAAACTCATGGCATTCTCTCATCAGATTCAAATGGTGTTGAAATCGGTTAATTTGTGTAATTATCTTGCCATCTGTATGTGCTTTTGACCATCAGTTGTCTTGCACAGAGGAAAGGTGGCCCCATTAGCTCCATTAGTGCTACTGCAACAACTGTACAAACTGTACAGGGGAAATCAGAGCACCTGGAGGAAACCTGCTCAGGCACCGGGAGCAAAATACACACAGAACCCAAGGGTTTGAACACAGGACCTTATCGCTGGATTGTTTCATGTTTTTACGTTCACTATTTTACTCCATTCCTGTTCTTTCTCAGTTTGGATGTCTTCAGTATTAATGTGCAATGTTGAAAATAATAAAAACAAGAGAAATACCACTAAAGAAGAAGGTGTGTCCAAACTGTTGATTGATCATGTATGGCCTTCTTTTTGGAAGATGCTCAGAGGTTGAAATGGTTTGGCAAAGTAAATCAAGTTCTGCATTTCCCTGTTCAGTTTCCTGAAAGAGGCAGTGTCCGCATTTAACCATCCTGACATAGCTATTCTGTCATGCTATCATGCTTTCCAGCTAATAAAGGCACATTTGAGTCATAGAACCTGGACAATTTAATGGGAGTATGTCTAGACTAGAACCAGATCTGACCCCATTCATTAGTTTTCCATCAAGAATGAAGCTCGCTGACACACATGCAATGAAAACACAGTCGCGCTGCCTCATCCTTTTCCTAGTTTTCGTCTGGACCATTGACAGAGGTATAAAAAATGGTTTCCAGTGGTTACTGGTAATCAGCCATTGCCATGTTAATGGAAGTGACAGCTATCACCAAGAAGACTGGCTGGCACACAGCAGGCCACAGCAATCACTGCGCTGACCCTGATCAGACCAGACATAATGATGATTAGAAAGTGATGCTGTTCACTCTTTCAACCGCACACGCCTGTCTGTCGTCATCTTTGTGTCTGTGTACACGCAATCACACACTTCTGTTTCTGCGTTTGCAAAAGGATGTAACCTGAAAAACAGACAGATGCTGTGGCTGCTCAGCACACTAAGAAACATCAGCAGCAGACTGAATTAATGGTGCAAAAAAATTAATAAATGTATGTGTTAACCCTTAAAGACCTTGAGTTTTTGGGGTGCCAAACTATCCCATATCTATTTCGCTTTACAAACATATTCCACTAGTTAGTATCATAAAGCTGAATAGTTAAAGTACTATTTTGTCATTTCCAAAAATGAAAATGATAAAAATAGAAATGATTTTGTAAATAAATAACAACAAATTTGAAACCTTTTTGACTGTGTGACATGCAGCCATTTAAGTCTCTCAGGGCTAATCACATTCTTATTTTAAATCTGTGAATCAATCACAATGCAAGTTAATCTATATCAATTGTAACAGCCTCTGTTAACAGATTTCTGCGTTGAAGAAGTTTTTCTGTGATGTTGAAGACTCAGTGAAAATTTAAATGGCAATATTTATGTTCTCTTTCAAGTTGCTCCCTTCTGCTCTTCTACAGCAGCAGCAACATTAGTTACCAGTAGCTTCTGGTGTGTTCCATTGACCTCAGAACTTGAAGATCTTTGGTAACACAGTGTAACCACAGTGGCAAGCCTTCATTACAGTTAGTGTGATTGCTTGGCAGCAATCCCACTAATACTGTCTGCCATAAAAAAATGTCACCACCTGGATTTAACTAAGCAAATAGGTACGAGCCTCCGATTGGATAATTTATGCATGGGTGATTATGTTTCAGACTAAACTCTGATTGGTGATTGCATTCCAGTGGCAAAGTGGGAAAAACATAGATACATACCAGAAAGCTGGCTGATTTGGAGCATAGACAATGTCCAAAAACGTGCATTCTACATGACTACATGATAACTGTATGTGTCATTTTGTACATACTGTACAAACAGTGTAGTAACATGCAATGGATACAAAATGAATGGTATTATGTGTATGACTAACATAATAGCAACTAAATGTAACAGAAATTAGCAGCGTTCATTCAGTCAGGGTTAGTGGGGTTGCTCTGACTTTCCAAGTTGGAATTCTGACTTGAGGGGGCATTCCAGTTGAAATTTTCATCTAGGAACTCAGAAAGTCCTACTTCCAAGAACAACTGGCACTGAAACAATAATAAACCAAACCAGACAAATAACCAAGTCCCAGTACAACCACACACAAAACACACAATTTAAAAGCAGGAGTGTAAATGGGTTGTAATTTGTAGATAGTGGTCTATCACACAGCAGCAAGTCAAACCTCTCTGTTTAAAGAAAAAGTGTCTGAAAACCTTACAGCTATCACTCATAACCATGTTACACACGCTGTTCACTGAAACAAAAAAGCTGACAAAAATATGTAGGCCCTCTGTTTTTAATCATTATAAGCACCTGGACTCAAGGATCTGTCCAATCACAGGCCAGAGAGAGTGCTGGGTGTGATAATGTTTTACTTTTCCATCCAACATTATTCTGTAAGTGACAGTTAAAACCGTGAGAAATGTATCGTGCCGCCAGTGAAGCTAAACAACCCTGTCAGCAAAATGAAACACTATAATGCGGCTAATCAGCAACTTCAAACACATTACATATCCACAGGTCACAGATCCTGGAAAACTAACACCATCGCTGCTGGCCTTTGTCTTTGTCTTCAGTAATACATCTGACAGGGTGTGCATGATATTTACTTCTTTGTAGCTATACACTGTTAATCCCCTGATGTGTTGCATGCATGTGTCTTAATATTTGACTTTGTGTGTGTGCATGCCATGTCTATGTACAACCGTCCTTTTTTCCCTGCTCTGCTTCCTTCTTACCTTCTGTCCCACTCCTGTGCAGGTTTTATCCTCTGGATCTGCAGGGCTCTGTGCTGTCAGTCGAGGTGCTTCCTCTAAAGTTTCATTTGGACTCTCCACTGTCAAGCCTGACACCTCATCCAAGATGTCCTCTGCGGACAGAAACAAAAAGCATGGGTTTCTTAGGGGTGAGTGTGCATTCGCTCTGCGCTGTCTAAACTAAACATGAGAGACTTCCTGCTACTGGTGGATGTAACTGGTTTATTTACAGAACAAGCTGTGTGTTGGCACGTGAAGCGAGAGGGCTCTATTTTTTCTTGGCATATAATGTTATCTTAGGAATTCTGAAATATGTGAGCACTAGAAAAGAAACTGCTGTCTACACTATTTAAAATTACGCTTGATTGATGTTGATGTTTTTGAAGAAAATGCTTCATTACCTTTCAGCATGTTCTAATTCAAGTTGTCTTTGAAGGAAAAAGAATTCAACTCACTTCTGTTGTATCTGCTTTGGAGAAACTCTAGACTGACTGTGTCAAGGTAGATTTGGTCAGTCAGAGGTTTTTGCTTTAACTACCAGTTGCTGGTAATTAATCTGTTCACACTTGGCAGACTTAAATCTACTCTGAATATAGAAGCTTGGAAAAGTGATTAAACTTTTCCTTAACTGAACAAACTGGTGTCAGGTCACCTGCTGAAATGCACCATGTAAAGAGAGTTGGAGAAGAAGGTTTATATTGTCACATTCTGACATTTCCCTCTTGATTTGGCTCGTGCAGATACATTTTCTGCAGAAATCAGTGGTTTGGCTAACATGCACAATCAAAGTTGCTATTTAAAAACTCTGTATGTTGTCACAAAACACAATTTAACACAACATAACAAACAACAGAAGTAGTGCAAGAGAGAACTAGAAGGCACCATAAAATGTGCATCCATGCTAAAATACAGGTTGCACACACACCTGTAAACATACATGAAAGAGCATTAAAATACACTGGACATTGTTATTGATGCAAGCAAGTAGATTCAAATCTAAACATTGTCAACAATAATTTCAAAATCACATTTTCACCATATTCTGCAGATATGAATAGTCATACAGGCTGTTACTCTGTCCTATCTTTAAAGATAATGTCCTCTGTGATGAAGGCCTCCAGTGTACACACTCATTCACCCTCAAGCACGATATCATCAATATCCTCGATCTGGTTTCCCCAAGTGTTTTTACACTCCGTCTGACCATTTTTGTGCAGCATATCCTACACAATAACAGGTCCACATTGCTGAAGGATTCATATTAATATTCATACACTTCTTAATGCCTGTATAAACAATACCAGCTTGTCAGCCTGCGCACTGCAAGACCCAATTTATAAGGAATACAAATGACGCCCTTGCATGGATATAAAGAGCAGGTCAGAGGGAAGCTGGGGGCTGCCTACAGGTTGGTTATCACACAGCATCCATGAATAATTATATTACCCTATTCAACCTCTACTTTTAAGAGAACAACATAGTTTGTGGTTTTTCATGGCATAAAATTGGGGTTTGGAGTACATCAGATTTAAAAAAGAAAAAAGGAGCAGTTTCAGATCTTTCATGGTCTGGAAGATATTGTGCATTTTCTGGTGTTTTAAACTGAAAGACACAAATAATAGATACATTAAAAAAGTAGAAATGGATAGCATTAGGTTAAGACGCACCTAAAACATTCCTTCATTCATGTTCGTAATATGTTCCTCTCACCATTAAAAGCACTTGGACTGCACTTCAATAGATTCATCTTAGTATAACTATGAGATACTCACTAGCTCTGTCACTAGGTGCCACTATATGCATTGTCTAATGAAACAATTGTTGATACATTTTGATTAGGCATCATTCAACACACAGTTCATACTGTATGTACTGAATCGCCCATTTACATTCAAGTTTCTTACCTTGATTCTGTGAAAAGATGTCAGTGGCCGGGTCCTGCTCTCCATATGAGCGCCGTGGTGGAAGGGAACACAACACCCGAGGGTCCAGCGCAGGCTGGGTGCTAACACTCAAGGTCAATGCTTGGTTTACAAATGCAGCCTTCATGTCTTCCATTTGGAGGGCAGATGCTGATTTGCCATTCAGAAACAGGATCTCATCCCCGACTTTCAAACCTGGCAGCGAGTGAATCGAGTAGACGAATGTGAAATTCAACATTAGAATTCTGAACTTGTTCCTAAACATCATCCATAATTGTAAACAAACAGCAACTGCACCATTTAAAGTGGCATGATTTGGAGAATAATACACTGCTACTTTAATGTCTAGTATGGAAAGGTCGATGTCTCTGATCATCACCAAGGAAAACAACACCTTCCAGCACATTAGTTTTCCTGCGGAACCTCATCTTCAGATTTCTAATACGTACAAATGTCACCACAAACACTATATTGGGTTAATTTCATTTTTTTAATCATTTTGTTCCTTTATGTTCAATTTTAGAAGATTTTGTTAATTGAATATAGTTTTAACACTGTATCAAAATAAGCAAAATAATGTAATATCGACTACTTTACTAAGTTCATGTTGTTGCTTGTTTCATTTCATTCACCTGTTTATTTTCTTCGGTTTCCAGATTATTTTCACCCATTTTGTTGCTTATTTTTGTTCATTTTGGTTATTTTTTGCTTTCTTTGTTTTTTATTTTTGTTCACTTTCCTGATTATTTTTGTTCAACTTTACTCATTTTTTTGATTATTTTATTCATTTTGCTGCAAATTTGCTTCATTTTTATTAATTCTTCTTGATTATTTTGAATATTTTTACTCCTTTTGTTGCCCATTTTTCCTCACTTATTTATTGCATTGTTTTCTTGATCATTTTGTTCATTTTTCTTCACTTTCTTCACTATTTTGTTCAATTAATCACTATTCACTATTCACTATTTTGTTTTTATTAATTTTCTTGATTAATTTGTTAATTTTTGCTCATTTTCCTAATTATTTTGTTCATTATTATTCATTTTCTTGATTATTTTGTTTTTTTTTTTACTTTTACCCCTACCCCCATGGTATTTGCTGTATTCCTCACAGCAGTTCTGTGGCTAATCACACATGTCAAGACTCTAATGTGTTCCAATACATTAAAAATGCATCCCTCCATCCTTGTTTGCTTGAGGCAAAAACATATCTAACAAGACCGTATAGGTCTACAAGGGAGCACATGATTCTGGGCTATTTTTGTCCCGTCATCATGCATTGTGTTATGCTTCATCTAACAAAAACACAATAGAATTTACCGGAATACAAACTGCGTTTTGCAGACTTCTTGCCCCTCCCTTCAACCACCTGTTCCCTGATCCACTAAATGAGAATTAGCACTAAATCAGCTGACCAATTAGCAGTAAACCTCACCCACTAATGCTAAGTGGTTGTGACAGCTGCTTTAGAGATCTGACAGTGCCCTCAGTGCAAAATGAAGACAAAGCGTTTTAATTCTTTTCACAAAGAAACATGCACACAGACAGTTTTCATGGATTCCTTGACTCAGACTTCATTCTCTTTTGAAATTAACATTGACTACATTTTCCATGTGCATAATGTTCCATTTTCCCCCTTATTCCAAAAAAGACAAAATTCGAAATAAGCTGTAACATGACCGATGATAATTACTCCTTTAATAATATTCTGTTTACATGCAGCTGTTCATACCCTGATTAAAACCGTGTTTATCATAGTGTTTCACTTGTGACAGATGTATCACTCTGCAACCTCAGCCACTCTGTCTCATTACTTCAAACATGGTACTGACAAAGTCAAGTTTGGTATTTGTTCATATCTAAAACCCTACTGATATCCTGTCAGGATCCTTGTCTGTAATGCAGCTGACCTGAACTAATGAGCTAATGAGACACATTTTGTGAATGTGTCTCATTAGCTGAATGTGTCTGGTATCTTCTTTCCCTCTAGGCTGTTCCCTTCAGGGGTCACCACAGCAAATCATCTGCCTCCATCACACCCTATCCTCTGCATCTTCTTTTCTCATGCTAACTAACTTCATGGCCTCTTTCACCACATCCATAAATCTCCTCTTTGGTCTTCCTCTAGACCTTCTGCCTGGCAGTTCCACCTCAGCATCCTTCTACCAATATATTCACTATCCCTCCTCTGTACATGTCCAAACCATCTCAAAATTGTCTCCAAAACATCTGTGTGGAAATTCCTATATTTACTCCCATTTACCGTATATCAGTTATCCTGTTTCTGAGCTATCCTGGTGCTAAGCTACCTTGTTTAGGTTGCCGTGTCTTTAAGTGCTTTGAAGTAAGAATGTGACGTGGTTCCATCGGTCAAT
>JAQQAE010013033.1:0-12915 GCA_029823295.1 Pseudamia nigra | reverse complement strand
CGGAGTCTAGTGCAGTCGTAATGTGTGAATATGGACATTAACGTTTGAACAACGTTTTGTTGACATTAATTTTAGTGTATGGAAAAAAATTAAAAATGTGACATTTTTGGACAGTACGGCTTATAATCAGGTGCGGTTTATAGTGCGGAAATTACGGTAATTTTTGTGTATCTGTTTATGGTGTAAATTTCTTGAAACACTGTTTATTGTGGTGAAACAAATTTACACTTTCTACATTGATGGACCATACCATTTCTGTTCTGGTGAAATCTGTGTGAAATGCTACTTTTTGGCACATGGATTGTTGTAATGTTGGTTAAACTCCTGTAACTTAACACAAAACTGGCCATAGCTTTAGATTATTCACTTCTTAGCTTTAAGTATTTTATCACAGGTGCTTAAGAATACTTATAAAAAGGCTTGATAAGTTCTGGAATAAATTGAATTTTGGTGTAGTAAGAACACAATTCCCTCTTCATCTGAAATGTTGTGTCTCCATTATTTCCCTGCTCATTTATGTGTATTACATCCTTTCTCTAAATACTGTACAGTGTTTGGATCAAAGTTGCCCTCCTGATCACAGGCTGACTGGATCAAAAGGCAGCCGGGGTGGGACACTCTCACAAACACTGTTACTTCGCACTCCGACACTCATACAATACTGCCTGCACTTCCTCGCTCAGACAAGTAATCTACTGTGTGTCCCATCTGAGACATCGTGAAGCTGATCTTCTTTTATTGGTTAAAAATCAAAGCCCTAAAACATTTTTGACATCTCTATGTGCTTACTGACAGAAGACTGCGGTACTAAGGGGTGTATGTAATGAGGAGAGGACTTCTGCGAGAGTCCCAGAGTGCACTGCAGATCTGTCGTTCTCACCCCTCCTGTCACATGCTACGCTGCTCTCTGACATTTTAAAGCGGTTTGTCAACTTTAATCACAGCGCTGTTCAGAAATCCAGCTGGAAAAATCTGTCTCTACTAATAATGGAGTTCAAAGTGTGGAGATGAGATTGTAATTGTGTACGTGTTACTATGTGTCTATATGAACATATGCTGTCAGTCACTTTGGCTGTATGTGTGGATCTTTATGTAATGTTGTTTTGCTTTAAAATGAAAGAAATCACAAACCGAGTAGGTGGAAAATGAAGGTAGATAGCACTAAAATGAGCTGCTGTAAAAGTTGGCAAATAGGACTAGACTAATGAAATGTACACTACCAGTGAAAAGTCCTTCAGTGTTTTGGCCAGTGTATTTGTATTATTTTCAACATTTGACACTAATACTGAAGACATCCATACTATGAAAGAACATGTATAGCAGCGTGTATTCAACAAAAAACAACCCAGAACATGTTTTACATTTTAGATGCTAATATGCAAAATAGCCACATTTAGCTTTGATGACAGCTTTGCACACTCTTAACAGACTCACAAGGTCATCACAAACAAAGGTTTTTAATTCACTGGTGAGTTAATATTTTATCAATTTAACTCTTTCTTGCCATAGTGGATTTGTACAGTTGTTGTAGTAGCACTAATAGGACACTGTAACCACCCTTCCTCTGCACAACTGATGGCCTAGAACAGATTAAGAAGGCAAGAATTGGTACAAATTAACTCTCAAGAAGGCAAAAATGTGAACTGGAAACTGTTTCAAGTGACTACCTTGTGAATCCAATGAGCGGATACAAAGCTTTCACCAGAGAATCTAAAATATAAAACATGTTCTGGGTAGTTCAACACTTTTTTGTTTACTACTTAATTCCATACATGTTTAAGATGTCTTCAATATTAATGTACAACGTTGAAAATATTAAAATAAATAACTAAATAAACAATAACAACAAGATAAGGTATGTCCAAACCTTTGACCAGTAGTGCTCATCTGCCTCACACACGTACACACAATCCAAGTCAGTTTAGTCGACAGCTACAGCCACTAATAAACTCCTGTGACCAACTTCATTCACTTCGTTTTCAGCAATTGCTTCTTTCTATCAATTAACCTTTAAGCTCTTTCTCTCCCTTCACAGACACATAAATAGAAGACTAAGGAAGAGGTGTGTAAAACCAAAGAAGTGTGGAGGGCCAGTCTCCATTTCCTGAGCTGAAATAATCAATAGTCTATGAATATTCTGATCAGAGTCCTGGGGCCTGAGAAAAATGTCAACATTTAGTCAACAAGAGCAACTAAAGGAAGAAATGGAAACAAGGAGGGAACAGGACAGACACAGAATCACAAAGGAGACACATAGCTAAAGGAGAAAATGTAGAATATGAGAAGAAACAAGCAGCATTCAGTGCTAGTATCTGTATGAGGTTCTTTTTTTAATGACTGTGCTGGCAATAGCTGTGGTTGTTTTCCACTCGTACATCTGTCCATTCATACACCCCATTCTCATAAACATAAGCAATCTGAGAAATGACTGGCAGGCATTTCATAAATTTGGAACAGACAAGAATCTTAACCCAATTGTGGAATTTGGTCTTGGTCAATGGTCAAAATCACTGTGGCAAGTAGGTGGTGAGATCATCCTCTGTCCATAGAGAGCCTAAGTTTAACCCATGGGATTTAACTGTGGAACAAACTGCATTTCAGTCAGTGGCAAACGGCAGACAAACTTCTGATCCCATGTGAATTCTGCCACCAATTACACATTTGATCTTTGTCAATGATAAAGTTAAAGATCAAAAATGATGCATTTTGTTGTAAACTACTGAGGTATCAGACTGTGAAAATATGTAATAATACAGACTACAAACAGGAAGTCAAGAAATGTGATGGGGTCACAACTTTGTTTCTTCACAATCCGTTCAAACCTGCTGAAAAGTCTGTGCAGCTGAATATGAACAGACCTGTAGGGATTTTCACTCTTTTTTACTGCTTTATTCTTAGAGTAAGTTTAAATTTGCCAAGACAGCAACATCTGGTGTTGTGACATACAGTTCAGATCAAAATTATTAGCCCCCTTACAATTTATTTTTCAGATTTCTCAGTTACTGTTTAAGGATGTATTTACATCTGGCTCATTTGGAGAAGTTCTGAAATGGGGAGTGTTTCCCCCAAGAGATGCGATTGTTTCTGCATATGTGAACACAGGACTCGAACTCTGATATTGAATGAATGAATGAATGAAACTTTATTTATAGAGCACTTGGATAAAAAACATTTCCATTTGTGCACATTCAATTC
This sequence comes from Pseudamia nigra, assembly GCA_029823295.1. Lineage (NCBI taxonomy): Eukaryota > Metazoa > Chordata > Actinopteri > Kurtiformes > Apogonidae > Pseudamia > Pseudamia nigra. Next base: position 9,720 of record JAQQAE010013033.1, on the reverse strand, counting down.
CTGTGGCAGCTTGTTTGCAGTGAGAACACCATCAACTTAGCAACTTAGCAACACAACTGACTCATAAATGTGGTTCACACTGCAGTTGCCAACCCTTATTCAGAACAAAAGAAGTAGAGGAAGAAACAGCAGCAGAAGAAGAGAAGGAAGAGTTGGTGAGATAAGCATAATCTATCGAAGTTTACCTGATGCGTTGTCCGTAGTGTCATGTGAGTATGTGGTGATGTGCACGACTCATAACCCCACGGTTTCTTCTGGTGCCACTGTTACGGCCGGCCTAGGGGATACCACACGTAATATATATTAGAATGTAACTTCCCTCTTTCACGCTCCCAAGGAGGACCAAAGGCCTCCCAAGGAGGACCAGTGCGCACATAAAGTGCAGTCCAGATAGTAAATTTATTTACACAAATGGTAAAAAAAAAACAACTTCAGCATGATCACAGCCAAAATAACAAACAGAACACCACTTTTTCCCACACAGCTAAATGGCTTAACAAGACTCAAAATAACAGGAAATGAAAGACAGGCTTCTTACCTCACCTCCCTAAACATAAACAGAAGAAAACAGTGCACAAGTAAAACAGCTTCTCACCCCTACCACCAGCAGGACTGCTGAATTTAGAATGTCATTATATACAACAAAATTTACCGAATTATTTACTAAATGAATCATACAAAGTCCAATCCGAAAATACAAAATGCAGAGTCAAAAGCCAATCCGAGTCTCAACCAAATCACAGTCAAATTATTCACAAAACACAAAGGACAGGTTGGAAACAGAAGAGGCAAACCTGGCACTGTCATCTGATGACGTCATTTCATATTAACTTCTCATGCCATTCTGTCCTCATACCCACTTCCTGAAACATACAGAGACAAGTGAAATGTGCCCCCATCAGGTAGGGAGGGAGTGTTGCACAGAAAACACACATCATCACACACACACTATGACCAGGGGGTCATAACAGGCACGTCTCTGTCTGATCACGCATCATGACATTATTGTTTGGAGAAACACAAAAAGACAAACTAGCCAGAGAACAATTTGTTCATACATGGCATTTGTTTACAACTTTGTACAGCTACAGACTTTTGCCCTGAGAACAAATGTGACCCAAAAGAAAATTGCAGAAAAGTTATCAAAATCATTTTAGCCCCTAAATCAGAACAGAGCAAACGAGCCACATGAGCCTAAAAGGGTGCCAGATTCTTAACAAAGCATTTCAAAGCATGCTAGTTTCATTTAGAAACAGTAACATATGTTCATTTGTAAGCAAAAACAGACTTACTTTAAGAAAATCAAAATGACCAAGGTCAATCCAAAGTGTATGGTGTTCTTTCTGTCGACTGGACTGGATGTTTCGCTACCTATCCAGGAAGCGTCTTCAGTTCTAAATAAACTCATGCAGGCAACAAGAATTTATACTCTGTGGTTCAGGACTCCACGCTTTCATCCTAAGAGGTGTAGTTTCACCTAGGCCAAGGTTGTTACAGAGTTGTTAGGGTCTCTGTCCCTGAAACAAAGCAAAGGTGTGGGGGGAGGGGTTGCTGACAGTTTCACTCTGTGGATAGGGACGGCGAGGGGAGTGTGAGCGGACCAGGAATTTTGCTGCAGTTTCACTGGTTAAAGATTCCAGCACAGAGCGGTAAATGGCTGAAAGATGGCATTGTAGGCCTCCCCCTCTATTCAGAGAGCGTCGTTCCACATTCACAAAAATAGCTTCTTTCACTCCACGTTCAAACCACTGGTCGTCCCTGGCCAAGATCTGAACATTGATGTCCTCAAAGGAGTGTTTCCTGTCTTTGAGATGCAGGTAGACTGCGGAGTCCTGTCCTGAGGCTGTGGCTCTCCTGTGTTGAGCCACTCGCCTGTGAAATGCTTGCTTGGTTTCCCCAACACCCTCGCTACATCGTGGTTCACCTTTCGCGGCCTTGCTATTTCGCTGATTTTTTTAAACGCAATTTTCACTTTTTTTTTTTTTTGTTTTACAACGATTGAACGCGCATTGTGTTCTGTAACCTGATTGGCTAAAGCCATTGTCAGTCAATGTCCTCCGTGTTGTGTCTTCTGTGCTGTGCAGTGCAGAGTGCGTTCAGCTCAGCCGGAGCGAGTTTTTCCATAGGAATATACTTTGCTGATGTCGCTTATCGCAGGTTATTTTTAGAACGTAACCCCCACGATAAATGAGGGACCACTGTATACAGTTCTGAGCATTCTTCACTGCATCGGACTGCATAAACTACATTATCCAGCTTGTGTCTGGGATTTTTGTCCTTAGGGTGGACCAACTTCTGCTGGATGGGTATCCAAAGTTACTTGAAACTTGTCTTGCTTATTGACCACAAAAGAATCTCCATCCTGTCAAATTTTGGGATAGGTGGCATTACTGTTCATAAGGAGAACATGAGGACATGTCTTCTTTTTCTATACATTGCGAGGATTAAGGGGTAAAAAATGGATGGATGGATAATAATGTAAGATACCACTTCTTTTTCTGAATCTTGCAGAGATTATATTTTGCATCCATTTATACATGTTCCTTCTAATTGTTGCAAAAATTCAATACCAGGAATCTTGTCCACAGTGATGTATCACATTTAACTGCATGAATTAGAACTCTCCACAGTTGTACAGTACTTTTTGGAATAAATCAGGGTTGTATAAGCATAACATGTTTGACATATGAATTTGCGTGCAAACACTGACATTAGGGGAGGTTCCTAGACTAAAAAGAGAACATTCTGAGATTTATCTTTTATTGTCAAGTAATTTGAAAGACCAAGAAGATTTCTATTTTAAGTAATCATACACTGCCTAAGCTGGCAACTGAAGTGGCCAAGTATATCAGTGAAACCCTAGCTGAAACCCCCGCCTACGAAAACGAATACGCATTTCACTTTCCCACACACAGTGTGTGGTGAAGGCCTCTTGTTATAAACCAGAGGTCTTCAATGGGGAGTCTACAGGGGAGTTGTGAAAATATATTTTTCACCCCAGTGTTTTTCCAAAAAAATACATTTTTGCAAAAGTGGATTTTCCTCACTCACCTATCTAAAAAGCAAATACAGGTCAAGACTAAAGCCTGAGGAAAGACTAAAACCCGTGGAAAAAACACACAATGTGAGCCGTCAGAAATTCCTACACACTGTGAATACAACAGCCTGAGTGGTAGCAACATTAAACCGGAGAGCAGCGCAATGTTCTGGATGCATCTAATTCCTGGACCATGGCCTGTACTGTACTGAACCACCAGTCACTATGGACTGGTGAAATGTGGTGTTACATGTACCTGGTGTGTTCACCAGGTGTTAAGGCGAGTTACGGTAGTGATGCCTTGTTAACTACACAGAGCTGCATATGAGACTGAACATAGCAGTGTGGACACAATAACACACTGTGAGCGCATTTGTCACTCATCAGTGTGCATGTTCACCATGGATGTGTGAGAAGCTGATCTTTGAGTCTGGTTTTGAGTCTCTACAGTCAGTTAAACTAACAGCAGCTACAACATGTCACTTTTAAAAATATACTTTAAAGAGCTTTTGCAGAAAGTGTCATTTCTCTCTGTAAGACAAACCACTGTGATGTGCTTGTACTGTACAGGTAGTTAAGTTTTATGAGAACTTATATTTACAAAGTTTCTTCTTACAGTGGGGGCTGTTGTCTTCTGTCTAACCATTTTCAGTCAGGCATCTCTGGATCTTAATGGAAATGCTGAAAGTCAGACCATTTTATGTGGTTCTGGAAAATTGTTAATCAGTTTGTAACCTTTCCACATAAGTTCAACTCAGTGTATGTAATGTATGTGTGTACATAAGTTAAACAAACACTAAATAGCATGCAAAATGAAAAAAATGAACAAAATTCTCCATAAAATTTACAATAATGTACAAAGTAACAAAGTAAAAAAAAAAACATGTTGATAAACAAAAACAACACAAATGACCAAAATAATAAACAAAATGAGTGAAAGAATACAGTAATGGTACATTTTGAACACACTGCAGCTAAAATGTCATAAATAGGTCACGTGGTTCATAAAGGGTTCAGATATGTTTTGTGGTTCTTGACATATATGTATTTTTAATTTCTGTCTAAAAATGACTCTTTACATAATAAATGTTGCCAAAGCCTGTCATAAAATACAGCGGAACCCGGGGTTATGAGATTAATCCATTCCAGGATCAAGGTCGTGAAACGAGAAACTCGTGAGCCGAGACCGGTTTTCCCATAAGAATACATGTAAAACCCATTAATCTGTTCCAAGACCCAAGAAAACGCCCATATATACAGAACCATATGTGCATGTTTACTCATTATTATTATTTGAAAACGAAGTTATGTTAATTATCTGAAAAGGAATGCATGAAATTAGTGCTAAAAATTATTTATCATAACATGTTACCTATTACGGGTTTTCTTCTCACTGTAGAATGATTGAGTGGTGGTTTACTTTTATAACACTGCTTTATTGCACGAACTCTGTGCATGAACAGGCAGGGAATAACACATGACAAGATGCGACTTCTAACTCTCACAGCCGTAAAGCGGCCGCTGCCATAAAGTGTCACAGTGACATAAAGCTGCAACACACAGTAGCTTACTTGGCCATATATGACACTCATCACTAGCATCCTTCTTAGGTCCCATGATGAAAAAACAGAAAATGAAGCACTATTTCAGGTGAAAAAAGGTACAAGTATGAGCCGGTAGAAAATTTTGCTCAGTGTCTTCCTCGTAACCTGAAAAATGTATTTGCCAAAGCACTTGTAACCCGGGGTTCCACTGTCTAACTCTATGGGAGCCAAACCAACACTGTCCCAGTGGCTGCCAGTGGTTTTACAGCTTATTACAACTTTATTTGTAATCACTGTACAGCCCCAGTCCCTGCCTACTACACTGCTTTCAAACATGTTGCAGAATTACTCATCTGAAGCTATGGCCAGAATTTATATCGGGGTGTACTGTACAGGTGTGTTCATGTAAGTTAACCCTCATGATTGCATCTGTATCACCTGTATTGAAGTCGTCTAAAATTATGCATAGCAGTCCTGTGTTTTGACTGAGTTTGCATAGAGTCAGAAAAACCCTCATGGGCATTTCTGATGGAGCCTTTGCACATTTCATTTGTAGGAATAAAGCAAATGTATTCTACCACTGATATTAAAATGCAATCTGGAACTGGAAGTGGGCTCATTTAGACAGTTCTATTGCCTCCAGTGGTGGCCTGGCTCCCATCGCCATTGGTCTTCTGCCAGTGTAAACTATATAAGGAAGTAGCGCCCATGGGGTAGAAACATTGTGACTCTGTCTGAAGAACTCGGGTGCCATCCACTTATATCTGTCATCACTCTCCTTCATCATCAGTGAGGAGTCTGCTGGAGCAGTGCAGCCACAATAACAACAGCCACATTCTGACTCTGGTGAAAAGTAAAACCAGGCTGTCACTGTGTCACTTCTAATGACCCTGTACCTGTCCTATTTGTTTGTGTTGACAGTGTCATGCCTTTACTTATTTTGCACACATGTAAAACAAGACCTGACGACGCAGCGTTTGATCAGATGGCTCGTATCAAGGTAACGTATCTCGACACAGATTGTTTGTGAGTGCTGGTAAATGTATGTGTGAGGGAGACAATATGTTCCCTAGCCTGAAGGGCACACTATTCTTTGGCTGGTTTCATCTCCTAAGTGATGTCACCATCGTCTCTCCATTTAATCTGTGTCTCCCTCTTCATCTCTTTTTTCCTCTCCTCTTCTCTCTGCCTGTCTCTCTTTCATGCCAACACCTTTAGCACCCCAGCTATCACCTCTTATCACAGAAGAACTGTCATAAAAGAGGGTGGATAATATCAGAGTATTTCTTGCTCATACTCATTGCTTTATATCTCTTCTACTCCCTGTGTTATCTTGTCCACACACTCATCTGTCTTAATAGCTATTTTTGTGTTCTTCTTGCACCCCACAATTCATTTTTTTTCTCACCCACTACCTTATTTTTTAAACTCTTGCATTCCATTGGCCTCTCTTTCTCCCATAAAAAGCACTAAAATCATTACACCTCTCTCTTTTCCATTCTCCTTGACCCCCAAGTGGTTTCTTTCTGATTTTGTAGATCAGCATTTTTATTCCCCTTCGCTGTTTGGTTCTCTTTTGAGAGGGGGCAGGGGTGGGGTTGCAGTGCCAATCCCACAATCCCTCACTCCAGGGGTTGAGGGTTGCGACAAGGGAGTTCATCATCTGAGGTCTGTCCTTCAAGTATCACTTCCTCCTCCTCAGAACCTGAGTCAGCAAGGGATCACCTTTAGACAGAAAGGTGTTAATGGACTCGGTTCATTTCAGACCGCTTCGTGACAACACAACCAGTACAGGAGCACGTAAATGGCATGTAAAGACATGCGCAAATATACAAAAACACACACAAAGTAAGTGCCACTCCAATAAAGTGTACAGTACAGTAGACTGATCAATCACCGCACTAGGCAGAAAGCTAATTTAAGCTTTTCTATAGGACAAAAAGGACTTGCAGCACATGAATCAAACAGGCAAGTAAACACAAAAGATACAAAAGACTGAAAAAGACACACCATTAACACTAAATCAATTATCACACATTCCCTGATTTGGTCCAGTCAATAGCGTTTATGTGATCTGTCCATGTTTTGTCCTATTACCATAATCTTTTGTTGAAGACTTACATTAAAAGCACTTATATTTGCAACAGGTCTCAAAATAATTACAATTTTGCAAAAAAATAAAAAAAAAGAACACAAACGTGTTTATATGAGCACATTATATGATTTTGGGCTACAGGAATCTATTGACAGACTAGATGCATTTTGATACAGGTATTTTATATTCATATTGAAATTTTGTGATTTGGTTTTGATGCTTGTCTTTTATTGATTTTCTCTTTTTATGCCTGTTTTATCTTGTTTTATTGTTGCTGGCCCCCTATGTTATTTGTACTGTCATTGCTATTTCTGTTTTTACTCTTATTTCTCTTTTTATTGCTATTTTTATTTTGTCTATTTATTTTAAGGTTATACAGCACTTTGGTCTATATCTGTTGTTTTTGAATGTGCTTTTAAATAAACTTGACCTGGTGTTTGAAAATGTTAATGGAAAGGGGATATTAAATAAAAACATGTGCCCCTTTATTAAAAAGACAAAAACAAAACAAAAAAAAAATAGTTGATTTTTGCCTTTTTCAAAAAGCAGCTCTATAAGAAGATGTGTCTGTTAGTCTGTCCATTCATTATATTAACTTACATTACATTAAAAAAGTAATATCTCAGGAATGGATAGCATGGTGTCTCCAAGTCCTTAAAATGTAAAAAAAAATAAGGCAATAAAACCATTATAAGGTCTTAAATTTGAATATGTCAGGTCTTGAAGTCATTTGGTCTAATTTTATTTTCAATGTTTTAATCTCCTTTTATCACAGTGACTTTAAACTCCATATTTCTGCCATATTTCTGAGTCTTAGGGCATACTCCCACTGCCAATCCACACTGTGTCCAAGTGCACCAAGTCGACTGTTTGAGTGAAATGAAAGCAACTAATCGTCACTGAAGTGTGGCACACTTCCCTGGCCCTGGTGCTGTTAGAAGAGGCGGGCCATGGTGCGGCATGGTTGCACACACACAAATACAAGCACTCGGACACAATGAATATCTGATCCATAGCCCTCATTATTTAGGTAGTTTGTCTCCAATTTCTTGATAATCTTCTTTTTTATTTGGTGGAATAATTCTGCCCATTTCTAAAGGATTTTTGAATTATTTTGGTCATTTTTGTTGATTTTCTTGATTATTCTGTACATAAATGAAGGATTTGGTTTTACCCCGGGCTCTGACGGGTGATGTGTTTTAAATTGTGCAATCTAAGCATGTTCATGTTCATGTTTAAATCACCTTTTTAGCTGTTTCAAGTCACATTGGTTCTACATCTGAAACTTCCCTGGCTGATCTTTTTTGGAACATATTGCAGACCCAAAAAAATAAGGAATATATTTTCAATTAAAATGAGGATAATTGGACAAAACATGAAACACTTCATGTTCATGAAATAAAGTGAAAGTAAATCTGAATACTGCTGCATTTACATGTTTCCATCTGGATGAACTTTTTTGGAACTCGGATTGTGGTTTACATCATCATCCATAATGTGCTGCCTGCATGAGCCTTCACTTCTTTATTGCAAGTGAAAAAAAACACAAAGAACAAAATTATTAGAGGTGACCTGCCAAGTGCAATGAATGTGACATCTCGGAGGAAGTGGTGCCAGGTTTCTAAATTGAGTAGTGAGTAATTGCTCATCTACCACAGCTACAGTGTGGATGTAACAGAAGAAAGTGGCATAGTTTGCAGTTCATTTTCATTTAGACATCATTTGTGCCAAAACCTGAAGAGCAGGAGAGAAACTGTATTGTTTTATTATCAAGTATATTATCACATTATCCATTTGTGTTTAATGTCAGTTGTAGTTAACAGAAGCCATAAAATTGGAATCAGACAAAATTGCATTTGGAAAGTCAGGCTTTTAAAAACTAGATTTGTCTGAAAAAATAATGTAATGGATGTCGATACAAATACAGCATACAGTATGTTAAAGCTCACGTCATGGTAATTCAGTGGCCCTGTGAAGATGTCCTGCTATTTCAATTGACCTTGCTTCATTGGCATGGGTTCCTGCATACGTCATCCAGCTGCAGGATATTCATGCATTCACTGTGTGTTTGCACTGGTGCATCCACCTGTACTGTATCTATTTAAAGTCTGTGTGTCTGTCTGCAACACATCATCTTAACATGTTTTGTTATTGACAGCCTGTTTGACCTGCCAGGCTGTGCTTCAGACAGTTATGTAAATCCGGGGTAGTGTAATAGTGTCTTCCTCTCCTTTAAATAGGAGGGTGGGTCAGTCTGTCCAGCAGCTGTCATGGTGCCTGTTACTGTGGACAGATATGAACATGCTCTACATACAATGTAGAGTGTTTTACTCCAAAGGAAGAATAAAAAGAGTGGTGCCATTAACTTTGGGGTCTTTTTGCTTGTTATGCCATTTTGCTGACTTCTAATCCCACGTCATACTGGGGTAATTGTACTGCAAAAGGAAGCAGTTGTGTAGTTATATTTAGCTCCTGCAGACTTTTACAGCCCTAAAACCATGACAATTCCAGGTCTGGTTCAGAATCAGCTCCCAGTTCTTTGCATTTCAGTTGCCAAAGAACCAGCTCTTGGCCATGGAAAGTGCTTCAAGAGCAGGAACAAGCCTTGCATCACAAGCAGAAGCATTGTTATCATGACCAACCAGACCAACTGAAACTACAGTATGTGACATTTGAAAACAGTCATAGTGTGTAGTCTGCCTATTTTGCTTCAAAATACTTGAAGAAAACAAACCAAAGTGAAAAGTATTGCGTTAAATAGGTGATTTTTAAAGTGTATGCAGATATTTGCTGTCTTGTCAAGAATATGATTTTGTTATTTATCAGTTCAGTTTAAGATCTGACCAGCTTAGTGAGGTGGTCCAGTACATGTTTAACCTGAGTCTCAGCCTGGAGAGGTTCCCGGTCCTGTGGAAGACCTCCTGTGTGGTTCCGGTCCCTAAAACAGCCCACAGACCTGTCGCCTTGACCTGATGAAGTGCATGGAGAGGATCGTCCTCCGCCACCTCCGCTCCCAGGTGAGCTCAGCACTGGACCCGCTGCAG
>JAQQAE010013032.1:0-12915 GCA_029823295.1 Pseudamia nigra | reverse complement strand
TAACACTCCTCCCTAACACAGGTCTTATCCAATCAGTACAGGGCATGGGCGTGGAAAAGTAATGTTTACGTCTGGCTTGAGAAGTGGGACAGAGTTCAGAGCTGCACCTGTCACACTCGGATACAGACGAGCCTCCAGATGAGCCACTGCAAGACAGTGTACAAGAAAACTACTGGGAGGTAAGGACAGAGCTGGGTCTGATTTTTTTTATTCATCTCTTTTCACTACAGATGATATTGTGATTGTTGAAAGTGGCACACATTTGTAGGAAGGCTGTCACTGAACACACCATTATAGAGTTTTTAAGAATTCAGCTTGGGAACAATGATTCACTAACCATTATGCATAGTCTTACTGCTCTGATCTACCTGGTTATAGCGCAGCAGTGAACCAACTCTGACCAATAACCCTGGAGTTTCGCCTCGTGACTATAAAACCAGTTGAGTCTTTAATATTATTCCTGAGCCCACTGGTTGACCAGAAGGCTGTCTTTTACCCTGACAGGTTTGTGCAGATGATGCATGTGCAGTATGTAGGGTAAGTGCCAATTAAAGTGAGACTAGCTCTAGTCTATGTAATCTAAATTATTGGCAGTTATCTGCTGCACCTGCTTGTAAAGCGCCCACCAGCTGTTGTGTTTCATGTGGTCAGTGACTAACCAAGTCGTGTCAGCACGTTTGAGTGCCTCTGCATTAAGGGCCATATATTACAGTGTTTGGATATGTATAAAGGGATGAATACATTTCTATTACATTTTTTTCTATGTCGGCGGACTCTTTTGTGACACAGAGATTCTGACAATCTTGTTCTCAGTATGATTCAAACCTAAAACTGACAAATTATTGCGTAGAAAACATTAAATAAAGAACTATGCTGTCATAATGAGTAGGCGTGGGGTCGACTTTAAGCCATAATGTCATCAAATGTTTTATTTTTTCACCTTTTAATACCAAGAGTTTGCAAATTAAAATGATGTGTAATATTTGCATGGTCAAAATACCCGGCTTTGCATAAATAATGGTCATCAATGTTGCCGGATCATTCTGAACAAGTTTTGTTACCTGTTTTGATTTTTTATTATATGCATGAATATTTTGCTCATTCCTGTCCATTTTCAGCTGACTTTTGTTTGTGTTGTGGATGTTAATTTTTGTCCATTTTATTTACTAATTTATTTATTTTTATCTATTTCATGGTTTGTTTTATTTATTTTTCAATCATTTTATTCATTATGTTGTTCATTTTTGTCCATTCTACTGATCATTTGTTTATTTTAGTCCATTTTATTGATTATTTCATTCAATATTGTCCATTCTTATTGATCATTTTGTTTGTTTATGTCAATTCTATTGATTATTTTGTTCATTTTTGTCCATTCTATTGATTATTTTGTTCATTTTTTCCCATTATAATGATTATTTTGCCCTTTTTGCCCACTTTAGTTATTCATTTATAATTTTTGTCCATTTTAGTTATTATATTATCAATTTTTGTCCATTTTATTGATGATTTTGTTTATTTTTGTCCATTCAGTTAATTATTTTGTTTATTTTAGGGTCATTTGGTGATCACTGTGTTCATTTATTGCTGAAATTATTTTGTTCAGTATGACATACAGTGTTGTTTGCAACATCATAGCTCAGATCAGTGTTCATTCATACATAAAAAAATCAAGATTTGTGGATATGGTTGCAATAAAAGTTCCTTATTTGCTAGTTTTTCTTAATTTTCTTGCTCATATTGTTCATGTTGTGTTTCTTTCATAAGCTATATGAATGCATTAAAGATTCACCAGTGAAGCAGAAATGAAAGTGTTTGGGTTTAACGGTCAAATTAGCACATGGAAACACATTCTGCTGCCACTCGTAGTACAGACAGACAAAAATTGTGAATACTACTACTAATACTAATAATCTATCACCAAAAGAGCAAAAAAGAGCAAAAATGAACAATAAAATCAACAAAACATGCCCTCATAATGCAATTCAAAATAAACACCCGTTATTTATAATATTTACTCTTTTTTTACTGTAAGCTATGGTATGAACATTTGTGTTTTATTTTTTCTGATTTTTTTCTTAGTTTCTTAAAAAACTAAACAAAATAGCAAAGAAAATGAATACATTAATTAAGAAAACGAGACAGTTAAAATATACAGCCAGTGAAATTATAAAAATATACAAAAAACCAACAAAATAATGAGTAAGATAGACAAAATAATCAAAATAATGAACAAAATATAATAAAATAGCCAAGGAAATGAACAAAAATGAACGTAATAGTCAACCAAATGAACAAAAATGAACAGAATAATCAAGAAAATGAACAAGAATTAATAAAATTTTCAAGAAAATGAACAAAAATGAACAAGAACATGAAAAAATAAAAAAAAGCATTCAAGAAAATGAACAATAATGAAAAATAATCAAGAAAATGAACAAAAGTTAACAAAATAATAAAGAACAAGCAACAAATGAACAGAATAATCACGGAAATGAACAACATAATCAAGAAAATGAGTAAAAATCAACAAAATAATAAAGGAAATGATCAAAAATGAACAATATAGTTTTAAAAAATTAAGAAAAATGAACATAATAATCAGCAAAAAAGCAAAACTGAATAAATCAGTCAAGGAAATGAAAAATAATGAGAAAAAAATGAACAAAAATGAACAGAAATATCAAGAAGATGAGCAACCATGAATAAAAATGAACAAATTATCCAGAAAATGAACAAAAATGAACAAGAAAATGAAAAAATTGAAGAAAACATTCAAGAAAATGAACAAATATGAACAAAAAAATCAAGTAAATTAATAAAAATCAACAAGATAATAAGGGAAATGAACAAAAAATGAACAAAATAGTGAAGAAAATGAATAAAGACAACAGAATAAAGAACAAAATGAGCAAAACTGAAAAAAATAGCCAAGAAAATGAACAAAATAATCCAAAAAAATGACGAAGATAATCATGGCCTTGGCCTTCATCTGCACATGGTCTTCTTTGCTCTAGTTATTCTAAACATGAATGAATTGTGGCCCTTTAATAAATAAATTTATCACTCGTTTAGTCTATAAATGAGTGATAAATGATAAATGTCATGTGACCTGGCATGTGCTGGACCAAACGGTCATGTGTGTCATCCCGTCCACAGAGCTGCCATGCTGAGACGGGGCAGGAATAGACGGCTTCGGCATTTGGCCTGGAGTGAAACACGACCGGAGACAGATGCCGTGGCCTTGATCCAGACAGCGGAGAGCGGAGATCGGGAAGACCAGGACGCAGCACAGGTACCATGTGGGGCATTGACGATCTGGACCATTTTCATCACTATTTTGTTCTTTGTTTAATTTTGTTGCCTATTTTTCATTTATTTGTGCACTTTATGGATTATTTTTCATCTGTTTTTGTTCATTTTGATGCTTATTTTATTGTTTTTGTTCAATTTGTACATTTTCTTCCTTATTTTCTTTCCATTTTTGCTTATATTTGCTTATTTTGCTATTTTGTGTTTTCTGTTGATTTTGTATATTTTCGTCATTCTTTGTTTTTGTTTATTTTACTTATTTTGTTTAGTTTTTGTTAAGTTTGTTTTAAAATTTTTTTTGTTTTTGTTCTTTATTTATTTTGTACATTTTCTTCATTTTTTTGTTTGTTTTTGCTCATTTTATTTATTTCTTTATTTTCATTTCATTGATTATTTTGATCTGTTTTTATACCGTTTTGTTCATTTTGTTGCTTATTATGATTCTTCTTCCCTTCGGCTGTTCCCTTCAGGGGTCGCCACAGCGAATCATCTGCCTCCATCTCACCCTATCCTCCGCATCTTCTTCACTCACACCAACTAACTTCATGTCCACTTTCACCATATGTCATCACACTAATGATTGTTATTATTGTCATTATTATTATGTTTGTTGATTTTGTAAGTTTTTTAAAAATTTCTTTGTTAATATTTTTTTATTTTGTTGATTCATTTTCTCATTTTGTCATTTGCTGATTCAATTTTGTTTATTAGTTTTGTTCATTGTGCCTATTGTTCTGTTATTTTTTGTTCATTATTTTGCTCATTTTAATATTTATTTAATTTTTGTTGAATTTTGACTCTTTTTCTATTCATCTGTGTGATTTAGTTTATTTTGTGCATCATTCAGTTCATTTTAAATTTTTTGCTCATTTTGTTTATTATCTGTATTCAAGCTTGTTCTTTATTATGCTAATTGTTGTTCATTTTCTTGATTATTTTGTTTTTTGTGCTATTTTGATTTTTATTTTATTCATCTTTGTGTTTTATTTATGTATCTTTTATACTTTCTGTTCATTTTCAAGATTTTTTTACATTTTTGTTAACTATGTTTATTATTTTATCTAAGGCATTTTTGCTAATTTCATCTATTATGTGTTTTTTTATATTTTAAAATTAGTTTGTTCTGGACAAATTTTTTCTTTTTGTAATTTTTTTATTATTATTTTCATTTTGCACCCTATTTTGTTAATTTTCCAAATTTTCTTTGTTAATCATTTTCTAGATTTTTTGTGTGCATCATTTTGGTCATTTTCTTGATTTTTCTGTGTTTATTTCCTTGATTATTTTAGTCGTGTTATTCATTATTTTGGTCGCTTTTGTTCATTATCTTGATTATACTAAATTTTGTCTATTATTTTTGTTCATTTTGTATCTTATTGTGTTTATTTTCTGGATTATTTTGTTCATTTTTAAAACATAATTTTCTTGATATTTTGTTCATTTTTTAATTCATCTAAATAATTTCCATATTTTTTGTTCATGTTCTGATTATTTTGCTCATTCTCTTAATTATTATGTTCATTTTAAGGACTGCTTTGTTCATGTTGTGAAATATTTCGTTCATTTTTGTTCAATTTTGCAGTTTATTGTGCTCATTGTTCTTTCTTACTATTTTCTTCTTTTGTTAAATTTTGCTAATTATTTTCTTTATTTTTAATTTTTTTAATCATTTATTGATTTGATTACCTTCATGCACTTGCACAGTAAAATCACAAACAATGCATTATCAGTCGGCCACAAGATGAAGTTTGTAACTAAAAACACACCTCCCCCCTAATGTTAAAATGAGACTTACACCCTCATATGGAGAAAATGTAAAAACTCCTGTTTGTGCGTGGGTACCAGTAGTTTTCCACTGGCCTGTCCTCTGTCTAAAATGGCCAAGACACATACAGCGTCTACAGAGGCTCTGTATTTTTGGAATGAATCTAATTTTACTTACTGGTGCACATGACTTCCTTTACCAATAGGAGTCCTGCACACTTCTAGGGAAAAGCCTCTTTGGATATGACTATGAGATGGTCCATAATATTCACTTGGCTCAGATTCCTTCCATCTTGCCATGTTGGTTTTTGGAGACCATGTGTAGACCATGGCCACATCGATGGACTCACTACAAGATGCTGTTTCTTGTCTTCAGCAGATCTCTGACCTGGAGGCAGAGGTGGATTCTTTCCGGCCCGACTTGGATGTGATACCCTTACCCAGTACCGTGCCCGTCATAGGGGAGTCCTTCTGCCTCTGCGACCATCAGGAAAAGTCGGGCTCTGTGCTGCACGACTTTGGTCTCTGCACTGATTGTCTTTGTGGGGAGGAAGACTGCGGTGAGTGGATGTTGTTCTCATTACGTGCATGGAATCACCTTGTATGAGTGTATTCTGAGCAATGTGTAGCTTATTTTTCAGTGCAGTATAACATTCTGATTCAGAGCAGGAAATTGTCAAAAAATGTACGACATCACAATATTGTCATTGAATTGTTAAAAGAAATGAGTAAACAAACTAGATAATGAACCCAAAAATGTGGTAAAGAAAATGAATGGGAATTTTAAAAACAAATGAGAGAATGCACAAAATGCAAGAAGAAAATAATCAAGAAAATTAACCACATAGTGCACAAAACAAACAAAGCAATGCATAAAACAAACTTAATAATGAACAGAATGAGCAAAATAATCCAAAAAAATGAACAAAATAATTCTGGAAATGAAAAAATACTCCATAAAATAAAGAAAATAATCCAGAAATTAAAGAAAATAATCCAGAAAATGGAAAAATATTCCAGAAAATGAATAAAATAAACAAAAAGATTTATACAATAATCCAGAAAATGAACAGAATAATCAGAACATTTGCAAAAAGTACATAAATAATGAACATGACTAGAAGAAATTGAAGGTCTGATAATATCCTGTGTTCGGGTGTGTGTGTGTGTGTGTGTGTGTGTGTGCAATGAGAGAAACAGTAAGAATTTTGAATGAGCTACGTCTGAAGTCATGACTTCAGATGTGGTATATCGTATTCAACCAGATGATATTAAATAACTTTCCGGTTATTTTGTGGCTATAATTAGTTCTGGAACTCCATTGGTTTCTGGGATATCATCAAAAATTTATTAAGGATGTAAAGCAATATTATGAATATATTAATAATACTCTGGTTATTTTGAGACCAAGGCACCTCTGTAGCATGGATGTTTGTCATGATATGATGAAAAATGTCCATCTATCCATCTTCTACTGTTTTTTCCGGGGAATTGGGTCACTGGGGCAGCAGCTTTAGTGGAGAATCCCAGACTTCCTTCTCCCTGGCTACTTCATCCAGCTCTTCTGGGAGGATTTCAAGGTGTTCATAGGCCAGCCAAGAGACATAGTTCCTCAAGCATGGCCTGGGTCTTCCCCGGGGCCTTCTCACAGTGGGACATGCCCAGAACACCTCACCAGGGAGGCGTCCAGGAGGCATCGAAACCAGATGCCCAAGCTACCTCATCTGACTCATCTTGACATGGAGGAGCAGTGGCTCTACTTTGAGCCCCTCCCAGATGACTGAGCTTCTTACTGTATCTCTAAGGGAGAGCCCAGCCACCCTGCAGAGGAAACTCATTTCGGGCTCTTGTATCCTGGATCTTGTTCTTTCAGTTATGACCCAAAGCTCATGACCATAGGTGAGGTAGAAACCAATAAATTGAGAGTGTCACCTTTCAGCTCAGCTCCTTCTTCACCACGACGGACCGGTGCAGAATCCGCATCACTGCAGACGCTGCACTAATCCACCTGTCGATCTCCCATTCCCTCCTCCCTCACTCGTGAACAAGACCCCAAGATACTTGAACTCCTCCATTTGAGGCAGGACCTCCTCCCAGACCTGGAGGGAGCACTCCACCCTTTTCCGGGTGAGGACCATAGTCTTCAATTTGGAGGTGCTAATTTTCATCCCATCCGCTTCACATTCGGCTGCAAACCACTCCAGTGAGAGCTGCAGGTCATGGTGAAGCCACGATGAAGGAACCACATTGTCTGCAAAAAACAGAGATCCAATCCTGACATCACTAAAACTGGACCCCCTCAACACACTGGCTCTGCCTAGAAATTCTGTTCATAAAAATTATGAACAGAATTGGTGACAATGGGCAGCCATGGGGTAGTCCAACCCTCACCGGAACTGAGACTGACTTACTGCAGGCAATGTGCACCAAGCTCTGACACCGGTCATACAGGGACTGAACAGCCCTTATCAGTGCATCCGGCATCCCATATTCCTGGAGCAGAACTCCCTGAGGGACATGGTCAAATGCTTTCTCCAGATCCACAAAACACATGTAGACTGGTTGGGAAACCCTGCTGAGAGTGTAGAGCTGGTCCACCATTCCACAGCCAGGACAAAAACCACACTGCTCCTCCTGAATCCAAGATCCGACTAGTCAACTGATCCTCCTCTCCAGTACCCATGAATAGACATTACCGGGGAGGCTGAGGAGTGTGATCCCCCTATAGTTGGAACACAACCTCCAGCCCCCCTTATTAAAGAGGGGAAGCACCACTCTGGTCTGCCAGTCCAGAGGCACTGCCCCTGATGTCCCAACAATGTTGCAGAGGCCTGTCAGCCAAGAGAGCCCCACAACATCCAGAGCCTTGAGGAACTCCGGGCAGATCTCATCCATCCCCTGGGCCTTGGCATTGAGGAGTTTTTTAACCACCTCAGCAACCTCATCCCCAGATATAAGGTAGGAGAGCCCACCCTAGAGTCCACAAGCTCTGCTTCCTCAAAAAAAGACATGCTGGTGGGATTGAGGAGGTCCTCAAAGTATTCCTTCCAGCGACACACATCTCTAGTCAAAATCAGCAGCACACCACCCACACCATACACAGTGTTAATGGTGCACTGCTTCCCCCTCCTGAGCCGCCAGATGGTGGACCAGAATTTCCTCAAGGCCATCCAGAAGTAATTCTCCATGGCCTCACTGAACCCCTCCCACACCTGAGTTTTTGCCTCAGTGACTGCCAAAGATGAATTCCACTTGGCCTGCCAGTACCCATCAGCTGCCTCTGGAGTCCCACAGGCCGAGAAGGCCTGATAAGACTTCATTAGCTTGACGGCATCCCTCACCACCGGTGTCCACCAGCAGGTATGAGGGTGGCTGCCACGACAGGCACCAACTACCTTACGGCCACAGCTCTGAACAGCCACTTTGATAATGGAGGCACAGAACAAGGCCCACTCTGGTTCAAAGTCCTCCACCTGTCCTGGGACACGGACGAAGCTCTGCTGGAGGTGGGAATTGAAGCTCCTCCTGACAGGAGGCTTTGCCAGACGTTTTCAACAGACCCTCACAATACGTTTGGGTCTGCCAGGACTGACCAGGATCCTCCGCTCACCATCAGGGCCAACTCACCACCAGTTGGTGATCAGTTGACAGCTCCACCCCCCCTCTTCACCCAAGTGTCCAAGATATGCGGCTGCAAGTCTGACAAGTATGACCACAAAGTCAATCATCAAACTGAGGCCAGGGGTGTCCTGGCACCAAATGCACGTATGAACATCCTTATGCCTGAGCATGGTGTTATGGGCAGTCCATGATGAGCGTAGAAGTCCAGTAACAAAACACCAATTGGGTTCAGATCAGGGGGGCTATTCCTCTCCATTACACCCCTCCAAGTCTCACTGTCATTGCCCACGTGAGCATTGAAGTCCTTCAGCAGAACAATCGAGCCCCGATCAGGATCACTCTCCAGCAGCCCCTCTAAGGAACCCTAAAAGGGTGGGTACAATGAACTGCTGTTTGGTGCATCAGCACAAACAACAGTCAGGACCAGTCCCCCCACCTGAAGGCGGAGGGGGGGCTACCCTTTTGTCTACCAGGGTGAACCTCAACGTACAGGCACCGAGCTGAGGAGCAATCAGTATGCCCACACCTGTTTGTTGCCTCTTTCCATGGGCAACTCCAGAGTGATGATGGAAAATGTGTTTTCGAAAAAAAAAAAAAAGCTTAGGTCATCTTGGCCATAATTGATCCACCACAGAAACATGTCACCTCCAGATATCCATCTGAGTAATATTCACACCAAGTTTGGTGAAAATCTGTGGTGTCCTCCAGTTATCCTGCAGACATACACGAGTACATTTTCATTGACCTTGACCTTTGATCTACCAGCCTAATAAGCAAATCACCTTGAGATATCAATCCAACTGATAGTCCTGCCAAGTTTAGGAGAAATCCGTCCAAATGTTCTCAAATTATCCTGCAGACACACACAGACAGACATGGGCGAAAACAATACTCCACTTGTCGCTTTGCCAGTATGCAGGGTAATAATCAAGAAAATTAATGAATTGATAAAAATAAAATTAAAAATGAATAATAAAACAAAACAATACACAAAATTAACAAATAAATGATCAAAACAATAAACAAAATGGAAATAATCAATAAAATGAACCATAATAACGCACAAAATGATTAAAATAATCAAGAAAATGACCAAAAATAATGAACAAAAATCAGGAAAATGAAGTAATTCAGAAAAAGAACAAAATAATCCAGGAAATGAATAAATAAAAATAACAAACTACATGAATGAAAATTAACAAAATAATATAAAGACACTACAATGTAACCTGACACCTTTCAGTCAAATGTTTCATTTTGCCATGACAACCGATGCAGCACCTGCCAAAGATCCATCATCACACACTTCACAACCCATTCAAAAAGTAAACTTGTCCAACAGATTTAAGTATAAACTAGTGATGAGACGGCAGATATCTATGCAGTGAAGCTGCTGATGTGAAACTGTAGGTGATCTTTCTGCAGGTTTCGACTGGGTTTGGGACGAGCAGTGCAAATCTTCTGGAGCGTTCCTGAGTTGTGACAACAGGAAGGTGAGCTTCCACTCGGACTACAGCTGCGGCACCGCTGCCATCCGCGGAAACAAAGAGCTTGTGGACGGCCAACACTTTTGGGAAGTCAAAATGACGTCTCCGGTCTATGGCACTGACATGGTGGGTGGAGTAAAGCTGATGAAGCACTGCTGCTCTATCTGGGGTCTATTCATGCTTTTATTTCCATTTCATCGCTGTAGATGGTGGGAATAGGGACGTCAGAGGTGAACTTAGAGAAATTCAAATACAACTTTGGCAGCCTCCTGGGCCACGATGAGGACAGCTGGGGGCTCTCTTACACAGGTTACAGAGACAGTTTGTTCATTTTATACATTATTTTATTCATTGTTGCTTATTTTTAAAATCACTCGGTTAAAATCCCTGATGGTTTTGTTCATTTTTGTTTGTTTCTTGATTTCCTTTTTTAATATTTGTAATTTTGTTGGTTAATTTCTGCATTTTTGACCATTTTCAGGATTAATGTGTTGCCTCTTTGTTCATTTTGTTGCTTATTATATTCATTGTTGTTCATTTTCTAGAATATTTTTACATTTTTGTCCATTTTCTTACTTATTTTGTTCATTTTGGCTTGTTTCCTAGATTATTTTGTATGATTTTGCTGACTTTGTTTGTTATTTTAATATTTCTTTGATGATTTTGTTCATTTTAGTTTGTTTCTTGAATTCCTTTTTTGATATTTCTAATTTTGTTGGTTAATTCCTGCATTTCTGACCATTTTCAGGATTAATTTGTTGACTCTTTCTTCATTTTGTTGCTTATTATGTTCACTGTTGTTCATTTTCTTGAATATTTTTACATTTTTGCCCATTTTCTTAATTATTTTGTTCATTTTGGTTTATTTCCTAAATTATTTTGTTTTTTTCTGCTGCTTTTGTTTGTTATTTTTCGTATTCCTTTGCATATTTTGTTTATTTCTTAAATTGCTCTGTTAATATTTATAATTTTGTTGATCAATTTGCTAATTTTTGGCCATTTGCAAAATTATTATGTTGTCTTTTTCCATTCTGTTGCTTATTATGTTCATTATTGTTCATTTTCTTGATTACCTTTACAGTTCTATCTATTTCTCAGTTGTTTTCTTCATGTTTTGTAGATTTCTGGTCATTTTTTGATTATTTGGTTCTAGCCGATGATCACTGGGTTAGAGGGCGCCATAAGATAATAGATAATGCTAAAAATAAGATCATGAGATAATACATAATGTTAAAAATTATATGTAACTCTGTCTTAATGTCTCTTTACAGGTTTCTTCCAGCACAAAGGAGACAAGGTGAAGTTCTCGTCTAAGTTTGGTCAAGGATCCATCATCGGGTTACACCTGGACACCTGGCACGGTACTTTGACCTTCTACAAGAACAGACATTGCATGGGTATGTCTGGAGGCGTCTCATACTGTCTACGTCACATGGTTTGGAGTGTTGTTATTGGTTGGCCACACCTATCCAAAATGTCCACAAAAAAGCTTTCAGGTGAACAAGTGAAGAGAAGGACCAGAGAATCAGCAGGACTAATCAGACACATTAAAGACTACATTTGATGTTTCTGTTGTAGATATAATAGACCACAGTTTAAATCTAGATATTAAAATGTTTAAACACAGACATATTTGGCAGCCTTGTTGCCGTTTTAAAATCTTTATTAATCATTTTACTGACTCTTTGAGTTTGGATGATGACTTCGGGTAGCTTTTACTTGTTTTACGTGTTTTCAGTTAAAGCTTGATTTTTTGAATCTTAAAAAATGCCAGATGAAAATAATTAATGGCAGCAATGATGCAGTTAAATTTATGAAAGACACACTGAGCAGAAGCATTTTGTTCTTTGTCACCACTAACACTGGAGGAAAACAAAAATGAAACTGATGACATTCACTGTTGTTTTGGTGTTTGTTCAAAAACATGAAAACTATTTTTGTTTCTTTCAGTTTTTGAAATTTCACTTAACTAAGTCATTTATTTTCACTGCCAGAGTCAGTGTTTGTCTTAGACCTGGTTTTCGTTTACTGCAAACATTCATCCTCTTAGTTTTTCCTCCATTTCCTCCTCTGCTTAAGTAACTCCTAAGCCTCTTTGACGTCTTCCTCACTATTCCTAAAAGTTTGTCACCTTCAGACTGCTTTTAAGGGTCAAGATGTCAGATGTGAAAATATCAGAAACCACACCCATAATTATAAGAATCCTCTCAGAATTATGGATGGGTGTGGTCTTCACTAGGAGCTGCTCTTTTCACTAGAAACCATTAGAAACATGGGCCCTGATCTTTTGCTATGTGACCAAAATATCTACATTCAAATCACAATTCATGTGCCAGGGGTCTGCAGCCTGTGGCTCCAGGGCCACATGTGGCTCATTAGCCCCTCCCCAGTGGCTCCTTTGGCTTTGTTTGGTGATGGAAGTGATATATTAAAACTAGAAAGCACAGATCTCCACCAAGGCAGCTTTCTCTTCATAGTGAAAACTTACCATTATCATTTGAACCTGTAGTATGCTTATTTTCCCCATAATGTTATTGCACCAAAAAGTAATATTCTTACATTTATTTGACCCTAATTATTGGACTCTTTGACCATGAAAACCAACCATTAGCATTTGGAATCACATACATATCATTATTAGTTCAATAATTAATTATTGGTAGTAGGATGCTGAGGTTGGAACTGCCAGGCAGAAGGTCTAGAGGAAGACCAAAGAGGAGATTTATGGATG
>JAQQAE010013031.1:0-12916 GCA_029823295.1 Pseudamia nigra | reverse complement strand
ATAACTTTATATTACAAATCACTGGGTAAATAGAATCATTTAATTAATTTTTTTATTTTACTTTTTTTTTCTTCCCACGATGACAGGTGAGGCCGTGCCTCACCTGCCTCCCCTGACTGCACGTCACTGAAATCCAGGTGTGTCAGAGGACAGGATCCGAACAAAATGACCCAAAGTTTGCCATAAAATCAGTAAAGTCTTTCTTGACACTGAATGTTTTCAATGCGGCTGCAGCTTCTGTTAAGCACGTCCTGATGACGTACAGATGAAGTGATAACGTCTGTAAAACAGCCATCGGGCCTTGGCACCCGGTAATGTGAGCGGAGACGGGCTGGGGCCTGGAAAGGTGTGAAGTGGGCCCCGGCTCGGCTCAAGCCAAAATGGCCCTCATGTGAGTATGCCCTAAGATACCATCTTTCACCCATTTACCGCTCTGTGCTAGAATCTTTACCCAGCCAAACTGCAGCAAAATTCCTGCCCCATCCACAGAGTGAAACTGTCAACGACCCTCCCCCCACACCTCTGCTTTGTTCAGGGACAGAGACCCTAGCGACTCTGTAACGACCCTGGCCTAGGTGAAACTACACCTTAGGATGAAAGTGTAGAGTCTTGAGCCGCAGAGTATAAATTCTGGGTGCCTGCATGAGTTTATTTAGCACTGAAGAAGCTTCCTGGATAGGTGGCGAAATGTCTTCAAACCAAACTTCCAGTCCAGGCGACAGAAGGAAAACCACACACATTGGATTGGCACTACACAAATAAAATTTAATTGAATTGAATTATTTTGACAACTTTATTCATTTTCTTGCTTGTTGTGTTCAACTCATTTATTATTTACTTCGTTTTTGCTCATTATCTGTATCATTTTGTTAATTTTTTGGACTGTTTTGTGCAGTATTTTTGCTGTTTGTCTATTTTGTTCATTTTGTGTATCATTTTTCCACTTTTTTTCCCGGCTCTCAGAGCAAAAACTGACTCATTAACAATCTATCAGAACATAGAAAATGAAGTATCTTATGTTCAAAATTTCCAGGAGAATCCAAGAATCCAAGAGGTGCCTGAATAAGAACGCACCCTCCCCGCATCTTTCAAACCAAACCATGCTGACTACAACTTCACCAGAAACAAGCCCGCCCCTTCGCTCCTGGCTCCCTCAGGTTGTGTTTGAATTACTTTTACACATGAACACAAAGGTGAGGTGTAGCGTGAAGTCACATGATCCAGAGTGCTGCTGATGCACAGCGCCGGAGGCCTGACGAGTCAGACAGCTGGAAATAGCCTTGTGGTGTGTGAGTAATGTATGGAGGGGCAGAGAGCAAACATGGAGGTCGATAATGACATGATGGACTGAGATGTCATGAACGCAGCTCGGATACAGTCTGTGTCTCATGCACTGCTGAAAACACACACAAACATTTACCCTGTTTATCTATCAGACTGCATTTAAGCACATTGCAGTCATAGAGCTTTTATGGTGCTGGTTTGTGGATATATTGTTCATATTCTTAATTATATTCTTTCTTTTTGCTCATTTTGTTTCTTTTTGTTCACTTTTGGCTTTGTCTTCATTAATTTTGTGACATTTTTGTTCATCGTATTTGGTTTGCGTCATTATTTTGTTCTTTTTGGCTGAATTTGTTTATTATATTGTTTGGCTTTGTTCATTCTCTGGATCATTTTGTTCCTTTTTTGTTAATTTCCTTCATTATATTGAAAATATTTGTTTATTTTCTTTGTTCATTTTCATTGCCTTTTGTTTATGTTGTAATTATTTTGTCACCTTTTGGTTAATTATCATGAGTATTTTGATATATTTTTGTTCATTTAGTGCATTATTTTATACATTTTTCCTCATTTTTCAAAATCTCTTTTGTGCTTTTCTTATTTTGCTCAGTTTCTGCTATTTTCTTCATTACATTGCTCATATTTTTATATTTTCTTGAATACAGTGCTTGTTTATTTCGTGCTTATTTTATTTATCATATTGTCCACTTTGCTTTACTTCTTCTTTTGCTGATGTTCATTATATTGCTCTAAAATTACTTTTTTAATGTTTATTTATTTTGTCAATTTTTTGCCAATTTTCCTTATTACATTGTTAATCATTTATGATTTTGCATGTTTGTGCTGACATTTTGGATTATTTTACTGACATTACTGATTATTTTTAATATTTTGTTGTTTTTGTGCATTTTCTTGATAATGTTTTTCTTGTTTACTTGATTACTTGTTTATTTTGTGGATTACTTTGTCACTTTTTGGCTAATTATATTAAGTTATTTGTAATTTTTTTGTTCATTTTGTGCAATATTTTTCTTACTCTTTGCTCATTTTGTCCTTTATTTATTTTGTCAAATGTTTTGTTGATTTCATGCTTACTTTTCTTGTTTTATGTTAAAGTTGTGAATGCCAGTATCAATCGTCATTCAGTTGTCTTTTCTTTCCTATATTTATAATAAAACAGGGCTACATAATAAAAACTGATAAGATGCATAAATGTGTATTTTTTTCAGTAAAACCATTGTCCTAAAGAAACACAGAACAGATATTTCCAAAGCACCTTGACACCGAAGCAGAACACCTCATATTGAAAAAAGCATCAAATCATTGCATCTGAAGCCTGTTTGACAATTAAAACAAACCTAATACTGATAGTGACTGAAATAATGTCAGTGCAGTGTTAATAAGTGACTGCATATGTAGGTAAGGCAGCAATGTTGAGCGCAACCCAGAAGTAAGAAAAGAGGCTGTTTCATTTATTTATCAAATATGAAATATTTATGGGTTTCAATCTGCTGGCAGAGGAGGACCAGGCAGAACAAACTGTGGGTGGAAGAATCGAAAAGTTGCTTTATGGATGAATGTTTTAAAAAAAGCATCTGGTGGAGGGCTGCCTGATGCGCTGCTTAGTTCTAAATTACTAGGCTTTTAGAGTGCCTAGGGTAAGTAAATGACATGGAGTGACAGCACACTGTGAAACCAACAAATAATTCTGTTAGTTTGGATTTGATCTGTCACATTATGGGTGTGGACGCTTTACCTGTGCAAAAGGCGAGGCTGCTGAAAACACAAGCACAGCTTTCCAAAAAACTGCAGATGTTCCAGTTCAGCCTGCCTGACTGGATGACTGTGTTTTTCACATACGCAGCAGCTTGTATTTACTTTGCGAGAGGGTTTTTTTCAATACATTTTTTTCAGAGAAGAACCAGAAACAACAGAATGAGTCACCTTTGCAGCACATGAGAACGGCTGCAGCTCTGACAGTGAGTAAGTTTTCTGGGTGGAGGATTAGTTCCCTCTGAATGACAGAAGTTAATTACATAGCTTTGATGCACCTAAAGTGCTGTTCATTTTATAGTTAATCCTGATCAAACTGCTGCACAAGGATT
Source organism: Pseudamia nigra (assembly GCA_029823295.1). NCBI lineage: Eukaryota > Metazoa > Chordata > Actinopteri > Kurtiformes > Apogonidae > Pseudamia > Pseudamia nigra. Next base: position 9,527 of record JAQQAE010013031.1, on the reverse strand, counting down.
ATACATTTTTGACTGACACCTTGTTCAAATTAAACTATAGAACCATTCTGAAGACCATGTGTATAATAATGATCACTCCGCTACAGACGAAGGGTAAAGAGAGACTAGAAAAGGCAACGCTGAGACAGATCACATTCAATGAGTTAGCAGCACTCTGAGCAAGACAGTATTTTAAATAAAACATGAAAGCTGGAGACGAAGGCACTCCTCTTTATACAGAAACTTGTGACAAGCCATGATATTCTGAGAGACAGCACAGTGAGCTCAGAGCCGCCCCCCTGGGAGACCCTTCCCTGTGCATCAGATAGACTACGCATCAGAACCATCAAACATGTTCCCACATCAGCAGACGCCGCACTGACCATCGGGTTTAGAGATGTTGCTGTCCTAGCTGTGTTGACTTCCCCATAGCAGTAAACAAATGTACACATTCTGTCTCTCTTCTGTATCTTTCATCATCTGACAGATGGGAGAATTACAGTCACAAAGAAGTAACGTTTCAGTCCAGAATCAATGTTATCCCAAAATAAACTAAACTTTTGTCTATTTTGGCTCTTTTTTACTCAGAACCAGAGCCATTAAACTCTGAGAGGCTTGAGAGGAAAGGCCTGTATCAACACTGATATGAACATGTAAATAAGTCATGGCTAATCTGCCTCCCTCTCTTTCCTATTGCACCCGCTCTCTGTAAAAGCCATATGTACATTTTTAGAATCCCCCATGTTCTGCTGATGTGAAGAAAGATATGAAAGATTCATGCTTGTTTAAAAAATTTAAACGGATGTCCTGAACTTTCAGTACATAGCCAGTATGGATAAATTATTTACCTCTAGAATGCAAGACACGGAATTCAGGGTTTGGACTGTGCAAATCAAATCCAAGCAACGTGAGTAACACTACAGCAGAGTTATTGCAGTTTTCAGTATGTGTGTGATTGCTTTCTGTCTTGCAAAGATTTAACTCAGAGACAAGGAAGATGACACTTTATCTCCCTGGTGACACCTTAGTTGAGGTGTATGTGATTTTCCTGCATTGAGCTGCTGCCACTTGGACTGACATGGACTCTGCTGGCACTGGGCGAGTCATGAAAAAACTGTGGCGCTGGTCAGTGAATGCACCAGCAGAGGGAGACCATGTCACATGACTGTAGCCTCCTGGAAACAGTTCTCCTCTGTGGTTTTGTTCTTTTTTCTCTCTTTGGATCAGTAAAAGGCTGGCTTATTACTGAATGAACACATATGTACAAATTAAAAAAAAAACAAAAAACAAAACCTGATTCAATTGTTTGAAATGGATGTGCAGCCTGAAAAAGAGCCTTCCAAAAATGATTAAATAAACCAAGAAATGTATGTTAGGGAACATCTGTCTGAAAACGGGGAACAGTCATTAATTATTTACAACGTGTATTATTTTCTCTCATTGGTGTATTTTACTGTCATCAGAGCTGATTATGTGAAACTCAGAGCTGATCAGGTGTGAAGGGTTAAACTCAGTGCGACGTGAAGCTGAAATCCGACACAGTTCCTGATGAATTGTGCTGGCTCCGCGGCGCACACACCTCACCGCCACCACTTTGTTTTAACTTCCATTTCCACAGGTGGGTGCTCGTGCAGACCTATATTTTGGGCTCGCGGTTTTGTCGCTAATGTTAAAAACTGGCTCACGCGCTCATCCCGTGCACGTTCCGCAGTCCGTCACGCGCTGCGTAATGGCGACAACGGCGAAGAAGAAGTTAGACGTTTTCCATCCGCAGTTTGTGGGAAATTAACTGTTGCGGGTAGCAAATACATGTGTAAGTCCGACGTGCGTTTTCCCGCTTTGTTGTTACGAAAAATAAGAGTCTGTTGTCCTCTTTGAACATTTGCTGCCATACCTGTTCAGCCAGGTGAGCTGACGTGACACCTGTAGGACCACGGCGTGTAGTGTTTACTTACAAATGTTGTCTTAGCTGCATGCCTTCACTTTCTCAGACACTTTGAAGACGTGCTGGTCTTATTGGCTGCTGTGACAGGACTTTGGACACTGGAGTTGTATATCAGTCATTGTACAGGTCCTAACAGAGACATTTGTTGTTAATTTCCATGCTTTTCTCTTCCAGTATGGTGGATTACAGCCTTTCAGATGAACCACAAGTCTTGGTCACTAAGAGAGGTGTCTCTTCTAAAATGGAGGAGCTGTGTCTAATGGCCTTGCTGGAATGTCCTCTGTGTTTGGAGCAGCTGGATGTATCAGCCAAGGTCCTGCCCTGCCAACACACTTTCTGTGTGACCTGTCTGCAGAGGCAGCAGACAGGTCACTCCCCACTGCTGTGTCCAGAGTGTCGCACTCCTGCCCCAGCCAGGACTGTGGACGAGCTTCCTACAAACCTCCTGCTGGTTCGGCTCCTGGGGGGGCTCCAGGGCTCCACGGGGCAGAGCAGGAGCAAACAGACAGACGGCTGCGCTGTGCCCTTGTCTGTGGCTGGTGTGAGAGCCAAGGAGGGTCAGCAGCAGGAGAATCACGACAGGGAGAAACAAGGGCACGGTGAGGTGAGTGCATGACCCCTGCATGGAAGACACAACATAGCACCTACAACCACACAGGCTCACATTCTGTGCAAACAGGAAGTATGTATTGTACATTTTTGAATTGAGCTTGTTACAGTTTAGAAACATATTACTTACAAAAATAATAACAGCTTTGTCCCTCCATTTTTTGGAAACACATAGGACCTCGAGCAAATCAGGAATACAAATTTCACATATTATTCGTCCATTAATATCTGTATTCAAAAATCTGGAAAAGTTTTAGCAGGGTAAGTGAACAATACTTACATAGCCGAAAGACAAAACTGGCTCAAGAAGTCCACAGGGGAAAGTCACCCATTTAGACACTATTTAGTCAGTTTTCATGGTCTTCAAATTAATTTTACTTTAATTTCGTTTAGATTATGCCTTCTGCCTTACAATGGTAGACAAAACCACGAATACCCACAGAAAAATGTATTTCATTCATTTGTTTATACCTTCTGAAAAAGCATGGTCGCATCGCCTTAGGCTACGTTCAGACTGCAAATCTTAATGCTCAATTCCATTTTATTTTGCTGAAATCTGATTTTTTTGCGTGGTTGTTCACATTATATTTTAAATGTGACATCCATCAGACAGTGTGAACAGCCTAACAGCTCTGAAGTGACACACATGCGTAGAAGAAGATGTGATGTCAAATGCAGCACACTGTGTTTACAGGAGTAAATATGAATGCGAGACAAGTCAGCATGTGTGTATCAACTTTGAAGTTGTTGTGCAGTTGGAGCTGACAAAATTATGACGGAGTGATTCTGTGTCCGTTGTTTACATCTGATTTTACCTCATTACATCTTCTCCAGTACAGAATTGTGACATCTATCTCACTCCAATGAGGTACAAGTTGGATGAAACGCATCATTACCATTTAGACTGAGGTTGCTTTGAAAAACATCAGATACATATCTGATTTAGGGCCACATATGAAAGCAGCCTGGGTCTGATTTGAAAATTTCTGATTTGTGCTGTTCAGACTATCATAAAAAATCATATATAGGTCACATATGGTGAAAAAAAATCAGATTTTGCCTGCAGTGTGAAGGTACCCTATTATTTCTGTTCATCAAAGCTACATTTCTAGTGTTGTTTCACTTACGTAGATGTTGATATTGTTTTTGTTAAACTATTACTGTGTTATATTGAACTAAATTACAAACGTTGTGACCGAATCAGTCGACCCTCGTCTGCAGATCTTGGATGGAATATAATATGAACAAAGAAGCCTAAGACCCACAGATACAGTTGTTTTGTCTCGTAAAATAAAGAGTAACAAAACAAACTCTGTGGTTCTTTGACTGTGTTCACACTGCTCTGCTTTGTGCTGTATTTGGATTTATTGCTCAGATCTGAGTAGTTTGTTTGTTCTCATTATTTTTTAAACATTGCACATATCCGATTCCAGAGTGAAACGGTCAGAGTCGTGACCTGACCTACATGTATAAAACAACAATAACAAAGACGTCATTATGGTACAGTGACATACAGAGTGAACATGAGGGTCACTGAGAATTTGTCTTTGTGTATGGGTTCATTTACAAGTTCTATCACGAGAACCACAAGAAAGACAGAAAACAGCATTTTTCATACCTAGACATTTGGATGTCAAATATCAATATTGTTTTTCTATATTAATATGACGTGAAGCGTTTATTATTAAATAATTGTCATTTTACAATGAATTCTTTCAGTCTTGATTATTTGACATAATTAATATTTTCATGTCACTTACCATTGTTTGAATTACTCTCATTTAATGATGTCATCATGTAGCCCAGATGAGCTTGAGTAATACACATACTTTATTCATACTTTATTTCATATCAGCCATTTAATTTCTGAACAAAAGTATAAACATATTTATGCCGATTAAATTAAATAAACGAACTATTATTAAACATGCAGTCGTGGCATAAAATAGACAATAATAGTGCAGAATAGACAATAATATCGTGCAATGTAGTTACAATTATTAGTGGGCCATTTAATTGTCAACATAAAATTTAAATAGTCCTACCCTCATCCAAAGTCACACAAAAGTTATACAATAGTTATACAAAATGGTGAAATTGATAAAATCAGATTTTGTGGATTTTTTTGTGTTGTTCACAATGTCATGATTTAAACTGATGTGAGTCAAACATAAATAGGCGACTTTTTCCTACACTGTGAGCGTAAGCTATGTGAAATGAAACACGTAGAAACTCATTTTGGTTCTCATTGTCTCCCACTTCATCAAAGGACTTTATTATAACCTTTTACAACCTGTCCACTGTCTACAACCAGTGAAGGGTAAATGTTTAAATGAAGAGTAATGACAGTTATTTCTTTCCTAACCATAGAAAATAAGCAGTTACTTCCACATCAGGCGTTGTTTGTCAGTACAACAGTGTAATTCTTGACGTACAGTCATCAGTCAAATCAAGCAGTGAATTTTGTTTAAATGACAGTAAAATTGGTCTTTAATATGTTGACAGGTTCTCATTAAAATTGCTGTTCATGTCCATAATCTACAGTATGATAATGAGAGGTTTTTGGAGCCTTTCAAAGCAATTTATTCTCAGAATAGATCAGTAGAACATGCTGTTGCCTAGTTTAAATCCAGCAGAAATCTGAAATGAAATCATAATGAACTTCTGTGTAAGTAAATTAGTAGAATTTTCATTAAATGCTGATGGGTGTGAGAAACACAGACCCCTACCTTCCAAGTAGTTTTACATAGAAACTGTTCACAACATTTGAGAGGTTGCATCTAATCCATCGCTTGAGTTCATTCAGAGTGCAGAAGCCTCGGTTGAGTTCATGAGGCTGAGTATGTTATCACAGAGCTTTAGACACACACTTCAAAAAGCAGCGACTCAGACCAATGTAATGTCACTTATCTCCCAGCACTGGAAAATGCCTGTTCTTTACTTGACTATCTCTGTTTAATTTTGCTTCCCATTTTGGAGCCTATTAGTCAATTCATTTATCTGACAGTTTAGAATATTCAGATTATTGATTGGTCTGCTGTCATTATTAAAACCCTTTTCAATTTGTGACATTAGTGAGTTGCCAGAGGTGCCAATATAAGTACCAATAATGGGGCTGGGTGTTATGGCCACAAAGGTAAAAATAAAGGTAAAAATTACTAATGTCACTAATTATTGTGATAATCATCATTTTATTCAAATTTAAAGGTTGAGTTTTGGTCAAACTGAAAAGTTGAAAAACGTCCACCCATCCATCCATTTTCTGCTTTGGGGATGGGGGGTGGGAGGGTGGAGCCCATCCCAGTTGACTTAGGGCAAAGGCAGGGTACACCCTGGATGAGTCGCCAGTTCATCGCAGGGCTGACACAAGGAGACAGACAACCATTCAAACTCACGTTCATGTCTATGGCCAATTTAGAGTCACCAATTCACCGAACCCCTACTGCATGTTTTTGGTTGTGGGAGGAAGCTGGAGTCCCTGGAGAGAACCCACGCAGACACGGGGAGAACATGCAAACTCCACCGCCTGGCGTTGGGATCGACCCCAGGACCTTCTAGCTGTGAGGCACAAGTGCTACCCACTGCACCACTGTGTCGCCCTGTTGAAAAAAAGACAGAAAACAAATCTTTATTATCCCACGCTGGCCGATATGCCCGGAAGGGGGACAGAGTGATTGTCTCTCTCCACCCATCCGTCTGTTCAAACATTTCTACCTATATCTCTGTAACCCCAGGGTCTAGAGTCGTTAAACTTCACACATGGGTACTCCCACTAAGGGGAAGGGAGACTGTGGTGACCTGACATAATTTGCATATTTAATTAGGTTACAGGGTGACTAAGTGCAAAAATTACATTTTGGGCTCTACAGACCTCAGCTTTGGAGCGGGGGCTCTGAAATCTTTTATGAGCCTTCTACACCTTGGGGGACACCCGACAGCCTACCGAGAGACCTGACCTTGAAGATCAGTAGGGTCTGAAAGTTAGGTATCCCACTTACACACCTTTGGGCCTAGAGTGACCAAACTTTACACATGAGTACTCCCACTAGGGGGAGGGTTACCATAGTGACCTGACCTAATTTGCATAGTTAATTAGGTCACAGGGTCACTAAGTGCAAAAATTGACTTTTGAGCTCCGTAGACCTATGCTTTGAATCTAGATCTCTAAAATTGTATGTACTGTATACTGTACCTACTAGGTACCTGGGGGCAAACTCCAGCCAATCAAATGTCCAGACTTTGGCCTTGACCTTGAAGATCAGTAGGGTCTGAAAACTGTAAGAGAACCAGATTATTTTAACAGGGTACACAGGTTGTTAATCCAGTTTTCTGTAATAAGTTTTTATTTATTTCAGAGGAGAGCCAACAGCAAGTGATACTGCAGAAACACGCAAGGACCAAACATTGAGCCTGTTTACATGCACACGAAAACTCTGATCATTGTCGAATTTTTGGAGTTATCAGATTATGAACTGATTATGTAAACAGCATAGTCTGATTTGTGTTTTTCGATAACAGCAGTAATCTGATTATGAGAAATCGGATTACCACACCTGGATTTCTCCCCAGTATTCAATTTCTTCATGCATTTATACCCAGTAATCTAGTGTATTTTGTTCTTTTACATCTGTGCTTTTTAGAAAAAAAAACATAGAATATGGAGGTGACATAGTCACAACATGAATAGAAGAAAAACACAATAAACAACGCATGTAACAGAGGAAAGTCAAAAATGCCACTTCTGGAGTGGAGAAAAGACAGATTCCATGTTAAATAAAATGAAAACACTTAACATCCTCCGTCTCCTCGATGAGAAGAAATACAGAATGTTTTGAAAATGACACAAAGCTTGAGTCTGACGTTACTGCGTATGTAGGTACTGCGAAAGAAATCTGATATTGAAGTGAAACATGTACGTAAGCCACGGTTTTCAGTTATCACAGTTCTACAGTGCATGTAAATGTGCCATATCGGATTATTTGAATAATCTGATTACTCCTACCTAACAAATTTCTGTGGTCATGTCCGATTCAAAGCCGTCTTGTTTGTGGTTTTAAATAACAAATAAACAATGCAAGACAAAAACAGCCTAATAGATGCAAAATGATTAAATAGATGCAAAAAGACAGAAAGATGAAAATGGGATATAATCAGCTTTGTTCGTAGGATATAATTGATTTAATTCAATTTATAGTCTAATTATTATGTACAGTAAACCAAAATAAATCAAATGAGCCAAATCTCAGTGTTCATCTTTACATAGATAAAACAAAATAAGTTATCAACATTAAATATTACAATATATGGTAAAATATATGAAATTGATTAATGGTCCCAGCTTTAACCAATAACATTAGTGATTATTTTGCCAGTTCATTATTTAGTTTGAATAAGGTCATTAAATAGAAATCAATCAATCAATCAAACTTTATTTCCTTTATGATAAAATGATAAAATGACTGAAAGAAGTTGTTGCTTATTCCTATGCTTACATTGGTTCTTCATGTAACTGTATCCAGATGTCATAGCAGTATAATTCCAGCGGAGGAGGTCGGCTAACAAAATGAGTAAAGCACCTTAATTAGACTCACTTGTGTTTTTCACAAGCAAGTCTAATTAACACACTTTGTGTTAATTAGACTTGTGTTTTTCAGCTTTAATAATAAGCTCACAATCAAATTATTTTGTCAGAGACAAAGTAAAAGAAAAACCTGCTATGTGACTTCACACTGGCATTTGTCATTTGTGGAATTGTCAGTATACTGTGGATCTGTGATGAAACACATTATTTTCATCACGCTGCAAAGATAATTTTTACTACACCAGTGTTTAACTGGACGGACACATGTAAGAGCACATAACGCCACAAGGGTAATGTATGTTCACTGTCCCAGGATGCACTGCAAATCAACCCTTACACCTGCAACAATTTCCTAAAAATCTGCTGAGCAGTTGTTGTATAATCTTGCAGGGTGATGGGCGGAAAAACATAACTTACTTGGTGGATAAAGGGATTGTACAGCTCTTTTACGTATGTGAAGCAGGAGCACGCTGCATTTCCCTTGCATCCACACATCAAATGTGGCCTTCTCAAATGTATGTAGGACAACCAGCAGCAGCTGAATGCAATGGGTGAACATCTGACAAGACACTGTAAGGTGACTTGATGCAAAGTAAACATACTATGTAAGACTATGTGACATTTCCTTCGCATTTATATAGCAACATGACCTTCTCTTCCACACGCTTGGATTCAGTAGTCTGCTGAATGCACAAAAGGGGCAAACATTAGGCAAGCCAAAAATGACTCGATGCACAGGAAACGATTATATGGAGAGCTATGTGTAGTGTCACATGACACAACTCCTCTGGATTTGGACAAGCTTGACCAACCTTCTCACCAGTATGAGAACATTAGTGGTCGACAGGTTAACATGTGACAAATCTCAAACAGTTTTTTGATTAAAAGGAGATATACAATGCATCCGGAAAGTATTCACAGGGCTTCACTTTTTCCCCAAATTTTTATGTTACAGCCTAATTCCAAAATGGATGGAATTCATTTTTCCCCTCAAAATTCCACACACAACACCCCATAATGAAAATGTGAAAAGTGTTTTTTTGAAATTGTTGCAAATTTATTAAAAATAAAAAACCTGAGAAATCACATGTACATAAGGTCCCAGGGTTGACAGTGCATGTCAAAGCACAAACCAAGCATGAAGACAAAGGAATTTTCTGTAGACTTCCGAGACAGGATTGTCTTGAGGCACAAGGCTGGGGAAGGTTACAAAAAAATTTCTGCTGCTTTGGAAGTTCCAATGAGCACAGTGGCCTCCATCATCTGCAAGTGGAAGCTCTTCCTAGAGCTGGCCGGCCATCTAAGCTGAATGATCGGGGCCGTAGACAGGGAGGTCACCAATAACCCGATAGTCACTCTGTCAGAGCTCCAGCGTTCCTCTGTGGAGAGAGGAGAACCTTCCAGAAGGACAAC
>JAQQAE010013030.1:0-12916 GCA_029823295.1 Pseudamia nigra | reverse complement strand
GAGAGTAAACCCAACAGAACCACCGAGAGCAAGCCAAGGGCGACAGGGGGGAGGAAAAACTTCTTTTAACAGAAAAATAAATGATCAAAATAATCATGCAAATAAACAAAAATGACCAAAATACCTGTTAGAAGGCAGTATGTTAGGTTGAAATAAATGCCATTTTATGAAGTTACTCACTATTTGAGCAGCGGTTTTATGAAACACTTCATCACTCATTTTTATGAGTACTTCTACTTCTACAGTACTTGACTCAATTTCTGTGTACTCTGCTCACCACAGAATTCAACACACATTTAAACATGATTTTTGTCTAGTTTAGTTCCTCTACTGTAACATGTAAAGAACTATTACTGTATGAGCCTGTATTGAGTTTGAGGATGACCTGAAAACTTCCTTTAAATTTCTCATCTCATTCATACCTAATTTGAAACTTTTTGACTTTTACTGCTGTTAATGTCTCTAAATACTTCTGTTGTTTTTATTGGTATTATTGTTTACCATAATAATTGAATTCTGTATTTTTTGTCATTACTTTTGACTTTTCTTTCACTACATTTGGCTAAATCACACAATTAAATCAGACGTATCATAAAAATAAAGTTTCTGTGCTTTTTAACATGATAAAACATGTTCCTGGGCCTTAAATAATGTTGCAGTATAAAACAGTCAGTTCAGGGACAAACAGTACACAGAGCTTTTCTGATCAGGTTCAGCTGAATCTGGCGGAAAACCCACAGTTTACCTTCTCCCTCAGATGTGATGTCACATCTCCTGTCAATCACCTCAGCCCGAGGCCTTGGCCCTGCCCACCTGGAGCCAGATCAGCTCGCATGGTTCACATCACACCAGTCCCTACCAGTGCCTTGTTTCATTTGCATAAGCCACACTCCATGACCTCTGATTGGTCTGACCATGCCATCACTCAGAAAAACAAACAACCAATCAGAACAAAGGGCAGGGAGAGACCAAAACGGGATTTTTTCAGCCAAGGTTGAGAGAAAGGAAAAGAAATCAGCAAAGAAAACAACACAGAGGGATTTTGATGTTTCAAACCACATTTATCTCATCTTTAGGGTCCAGAAACTTTAAATATTATGCCAAAAAATGCACGATACATCTCCTTTAAATGAAGTTTGGCAGGTGCAGGTTTTACTCTGTGTACCGTTCATATGTGCTCTTCTTCCACCACTGCTCCAGCTCTGTGTACAGTGACTTACTGGTCTGCACACTGGTCTCTGGTCTCCTCCCGACTGAGGCTCATGGTGCTTGGAGCCCTGGACCGCCTCTGGCTGCCGTCGTGCATCCCCACTACCACAAAGGACAACACGCACTACAGTTAAAGACGATGTGAGCCTCAGAAATAAAGGAAATCCAATGTAATAAAACAGAAGGCAGGAACATACATATACTTACACCAGTGGTTTAACTAGATTTAGTAGTATTATTTTACCAGCAACATAAAAATAGTTGTCAACAGTCAACTACAAGTGCATTTCTGTTGTAAAAGACTGGCCTCTGACCAGACCTGTCCATGCTTTTTTCATCCTTATGTCACATTATACTGTAATTTGTATTACGCCACCAAATTACATTCCTCTCTAAAGCAGCTTTTCCACTGGTTTGTATAGCTTGTTTCACACTGAAACCGGTTTTCCTTGAGAGAATTCAACATCTTTAAAGAGCCATTCTCCACTCAGGTAGTGAGTAAATTCATAATGTACCTCATATACTGCCTCTGAATAGGCACATGATGGCATTGATAAAATATCAGACTCAAAATCCAGAAAATGAAAACTTCAGATGAGCCCAAAAATTTTATTGCAAGATTTATTGCTGATTTTGTTAACTTTTTGCCTATTTACTTATTATTTTGATCATTTTTGCTCATTTTGTCAAACATTTTGTTGCGTCTCATTCAGCTACATTGATTTTGTTCATTATCCTTTCTCACTTTTGCTCCTTTTATTGTTTATTTTGTTTCTCTATGATTTATTGTGTTCCTTTTATTTGCTCATTTACTTGATTATATTGTTTTTTTTCTTTTTATTTGTTGGATCTCATGGTTTTTCTTTCTTTTTTGTTCATTTTAACTCACTGAGCTGTGGCCAAATATAACTGAGTAGAAGTACATTTTTTCACCATAAATGTGACTTGAGTAAGTGTAAAAAGTATTCTACAAGATAACTACTACACACTACTAGTACACTTCCTGGAAAATAGTACACAAATACATGTATCTGAGTAAATATACTTGAGTACGCCCCGCATTTGCTAATCTCTGTCAGTCACGCTTTAGAATAGGATGCACATACTAGCCATTGATTAGTTGTTCATGTATTTGTGTACTGGCTCTTTATTCTTATTCATCAGAAGTGACTTGTTCACTATATTAAAGTGTCTCCATAGTTTACCACGGGTCCCACTCCTCTGCAAGATTCATCGCTTGGTTTTCCCAAAAATACACAAAACGTCACAAATTCTATGGACCTTTATGACAAAAAGGCTTCCAGAAAGTGATACTAAGCCTGTATTAAATCAGACATAATGAAATAAAAGCACTTAATACACTATAGTTAAACAGTTAAGAAATTTGGTAAATGGACACATCCGCCTTCTTCTTTAGCAGGACAAAATAATACTGAGCATGGCTAGTTGACCAAAAATTCAGTTTTTCTTTCAATATATTGCTGTTTGTAAGGCTTGCAAGCATCTACATGACTGGTCCTGCAACCTGAGCACTACGCCATACACGCCACTTATTCACCTCTGACCTGTTCTAACTTTAACAACATGCAAGAGCCTAACAAACAATTAAAATCTGGATCCAGATCAGGAGACATTTTGGTTGACAATCATACATTCACTCTGTCAGTCTCTGATTCCACCAGCAGTACTATAAAGGCAGACATTCAATAGGTGTTTATTGACTACTGATAAACATAATGAGGTTTGAAATTACTAGTAAAAGATGAAAGACAAAAAATGCCAGAGAAGACACAAAAAGAGGGAAAATGTGCACAAAGTAGAAAAAGACAATAAAGAAAATGACAAAAACAACGTAGATGTAAAAAGACACAAAAACAGATCCTCGTCTCTGATCTTGATGATTTTTTCTTTTTGTTCTTTGAATTTATTTTAATTAAATCACTGAGACAACAGAAAAATGTTCATTAAGAATCGCAATCCAAAATGAACACATCCTCATAATAACTCAGCTGAGCTCTGCACTCACATGGCTGATGGGGTCTGCCTGCACGGAGCTTCTGTCTCTGCAGGACGGCCAACACCCGTAACGCAGCCGGGGACAGATGTCCAGAAGACAAACTGCACTGTGCAACGTCCATTTGCTCCTGTTCCGTTACTTCTACCTGTCCCTCCCTGTGTCACCTGCAGCTGATTACACCTGAACACACCAGAGGGGAAACATCCCTTATACAGTCATTCTGCAAACACACAAATTAGAACATTTGTCCCCTTTAAATGTAAATGATGTAGAAGAGTGGACACTGATCTTATTTTGTTCATTTACTGTTAACACAGTATGCACCAGCTGCAGCAGTGTGAAAACCCCCAAAAGCACAAAACCAACAAAATGACAGATAAAACTAAAATGAACATAAACAAAATGAACAAAGCACAAAGGAAAAATTTTAATAAAAAATGTAAAAATAGAAAGAACAAAATTAAACAAAAACAGAAACCCAATTAAAAAAAGGTTTCATAACTGATTTATGGTCCCAACTCACAGTCTGACAAAGACAAACTTAACAATATGAAGATAATATTTGTGCTTTATTTAACAGAGGACAACAAAATGTTACATTTTCAAACTTAAATTCATCTTTTGCCAAGTCAGTGTCTCCCATAAAAAACATCAAATGAACAAACACATCCTGTGACGTCATTTAACGTTGGGTTCTTGATTTTGACATTATCATTAGACTAGTGGTGTCCTCTCTTCACAGCCATTTTCTTCTCCAGGTCTTCCACGATTTTCTGCAGCAGCCGTGGATCCAGATGGAAGTAGATGTACAATTCCCTCTCCCGCCTGAGGAGGGGGCTACGTTCCAACTGACAACGCTTGGTTTTCACCACTGTCATGATTTCTTGCATCACTTTCTGCAAACTCTGCAACTGAGACTCAGCTTCAACAAGTTTCGTGGACAGTTCCTGTGGAGACGACAGAGAATGGACAGTAGTGTAAGTTTCAAGCCCTGGACTGAAAGTCAACGTACAGTAAATACTACACAAACACACAGAGACAGTGGTGAGACAAATACGACTGTCACAGAGGAAAAGTCACCGAACCATCACTGAAATGAGATGCGGAATCAGTTTTTCAAAATTAAGACAAATGGGATGTTTTGTCGGTCGTGTTCAATCATTGCCACAAAGCAGGTGTTTTCACTGAACAATAATCAGTAAGAAGGGATTCAATGAAATCACCTGCTGAACAGACTCATTGGAAAGAATAAGTGCAGTGTCTCGGCTCATTGCGGCAGCGGTTGAACACCGTTTTATATTTAGAATGTTTTAAAGTTCAGTTATTTTTCATGTTCTAGCCAAAAAGAAGAGGTTAAACTTGTGTTATTTTCTGTCTGAAATAAGTGACAAAAATCAGGGGTTAAAGATGAGACATTCGTCTTGTTTTATTACAATGTTTCTGTCGTTTAACGTATTTTACATCATTTTGTGTGTTTCCATTTATTAAAAGTACTTTAAAACCATAAATATCTTTCTGAACACCTCGGTGGACCTCCTGTTTCTTCAGCGCTTACTCAGGATCAAAAGTCAGGTTCACTTCAAAGAACCTGTAAATTGATCATTTGTCTGATAATTGACACCGACTGATGTCAAAACGGTTTTGCCCGTATACCTCGGCTCTATTAGATTTTTGTCTACATGTGAGCTTAATTTTACATGTAAGGCTCCAAACTAATTAAATGAGGACACAAACCATAAAAACTGAAAATGAACAATAAAAAAATATTCAATCAAATGGTCAAAATCTCTAGTGGTCCCTGACTAATGATATAAATTAATGACATGTTCTACAGGATTACTTTGGTGTTAATGAACTAATGTTCTGAGAAACAGAATCAGAGGTGTTCCTCTTGGAAGTCGTTTATCATGCAGTGATTTACCCCATGCTACTGTGTGTGTGTGTGTACCCCCTACCACAAGGTGCAATAGAAAAATACCCCACTGTGCTACCCCTTTCCCCCGCCGACATTGGCTGATAATGTACAAACTCACTTCATGGATTCCTTCTTAAACACAGCCTACGGTCAACCATGAAGACAGAGTGAAACCAACCCACCTGTGCATTGGGGTAGAGCCTCTCCTGGTCAGGGGGGGCCACTGGACATACCTGTGGCCCTAAGACCAGCTGCTGCAGCTCTGAGTACATGGCCCTGTGCAGCGCCTCACAGTCACCACACAGACGGTCCACTGTGTAGTACTGCTCACGACTAACTCCCGCCAGCGCCTCTCGGGTCACCTGGAGGTCACCTGCGAGCTCACGGGCAGCCAGGTCCAGGGCTTCATATGTTTGGAATGGCTCTGGGCGGCTGTGATGTGAATTATGGTCAAGGATCTGGAGAAGCCTGGGGGGGGGGGGCAGTAGGTCACTTTAAGCCAGCATTAAAACAATAAAAACAGCTGCAGTGTACATGTAATCAAAGAAAAATAGGCAGAGCTGCTGAAGGCCTCTGCCTCCATGTTCTCCCCAGGGACAACAACGTGACAGCACACTGAAGATGTGGGCTGTTACACTGAGAGGAAGCTCACTGCTTTGAGGTGGAGGAGATTGTGTGACTCCTAGTTGGAGGTTCCAGCTTTGAGTTGAACGTCCTTTGTGAGTCCAAATAAATGAACATCACTGGAGGTGTTGGTGTTTCCTGAATGAACAGCTATCACTGCCATGTCAAACGCAAAATTGGTTAATTAAAGTCCATTTTTAGGAAACAGCCTAAAACTGCAACTACAGACCTTGGTAAATCCCACTGCAAGATTGTTTTAAATATTCTGTGAAGTGAAGCTATACAAATTAGATGAATAGAATTATACTTTTGTGATAAAAGATTTAACTTACGCAGTATCAATGAATATCTAGATAAAATGTCAGTTCGCAATTTTATTCAAATTCCAAGGTTGACATTTGGTCCGGACTGAAAGTTAAGAAAAAAGTGATTATATCTGGCTTTAAATAATTCATAAAAGCTGCAACAAAAGGAAAAATGACATAAAAAACATTAACACAAAAAGTTTTTTGGAAAATGACAAACATCACAGAGACAAAAATGATGTAAAACACAGAAATAATTATAATTCTTTGTTCAACCTGTATTCACAATTTTCTCAAATGACCTCTGAACTGGACCCCTTTGAAATCCCATCAGCACTTTCTGAACACTGTAGCACTGTAAAGGTGGCCTCCTGGACCTGTGGCAGGTGTTCTTACCTAGTGAAGGCTGCATCCTTGGAGCTGATGATGGGATTGTGCCTGGGGCTGAGTGCCAGGTCAGGATGGGCCAGGGTCCCGATCCTGAGGGATGCTGCTTCAGCTTCTGCTGCCAGTCTGCTTTTGACATCTCCAAGGTGCTTCACACACATCTCCCACCTTCTTAACTCCATTTCCTGAGCCAACAGCACCAGGTCGAACGATGCCTTCTGGCGGAGCAGGTAGTCACGTACCTAGGTGAAAACAATTGCCGCTTTATTGATTCTCATTCACAGGTCGACCACAAAGGCGGTAGAAAAGCTACACATCAATCTAATGACCATGTAAACACTGGTGATTTTAAAATGCTACAGTGGAAATCAGACCTGATACAGGAAAAAGGTCCCACAATAAGACTTTTTTCATGTCACTCGATCTTGATCATTATTGCACTGAAAGTCAAATATCACTTCTTTGCTGATTAGACTCTAAAATTTGGTTCTAAACCAAAGTTGAAGACACCAGATGACTACCGTATTTGTGCTTTTAAATTACTGCTACAAGACATAAGTAAAAAACAGAATCAAAGAGACTACAAGATGAAAACAGTGTAAAGCATAAAAACAAATCAAACATTTTACACATGAGCACTTGGGTTCTGCACATAGTCTGTTTATATAACTGGACAAAGTGACTGTGACGTCATCCATTAGTTTCTGAAGGGTCGTTTTGAGGCCAATCAGGTTGTCACTTCCTGGACGACATCTTCGAGCCAAAAACAGGATGCAACCATATTTGGATGAATGGCAGGGGCTCTAACTGAGCGTTCATGCCAGGAGACTCATGGGAAAGCTAATATTAGCCGCTACCTTACTGATGTGGTACAACTTCACTACGCAGTGTCAAACAAAGTCATATTAAATGCTGTTAGTGTAAACACTTACCCACAGCTGCAGTCAAGTGTATGTCATGTAAAACTATGAACATATTGAATAAATAGACGATATGAAAGTCTGAATCGGTCCGACTTCATTAGCGAGCTCTTACCAATGCGGCATGTCAATGAAACCCCAACACGGCAGTGATTTGTTTGATTATTTGCAGTAATATCTTAATAACGGAGCAAAAAGTTAAAGATGGACCAACACATTATTTATTAGAGGGTCCAAATAAAATGTTTGAGACCATAATGACATATGACAAAAATTTATTTGCTTAGTATTTTCAGATAGAATCACATGCATCTCTATGGGAAAAAGGCTTCTTGGAGCCAGACGATCGTTTTCCCAGCAGCCAAGCGCTGGAATTACAACTTAAGGTTACTACTGCATAGACCTCACTGAACAGTCCCGGTCATTGCCCACTGGTTCTGCAGCAGGACAATGATCTGAAACACAGCAGCAGGTCACCTCTGAATGGATCAAACAAACCAAATGAAGGGTCTGGTCTGGCCTAGTCAAAGTCTGGATTTAAATTTAAACAGCTGAAAACCCTCCAATGTGGCTGAATTAAGATAATTCTCTAAACAAGAGTGCGACTGAATTCCTCCATAATAATGTGAGACTTACTGACAGTTATCACAAACACTTGTTATTGTTGCCCCAAAGCTGGAACAACCAGCTATTAGGTTCAGGGGGCAAATACTTTTTCCACACAGGACCAGGTAGGGTTGGATAGTTTATTTCAGGTAATAATGAGGTCTAATGAGTGAACACACACTCACCTGGTCCTGTCTGGATGTGTAGTAGTGTTGCCTGGCGAGCTGCAGAGCCAGGTCTCCTCTCACCACAGGTTTGTTTACCTGCCTGGCGGAATCTCTGAGGGCTGCTGGGAGGGGCCCCTGGAGCAGAGCGTCCAGTTCGGCCTCCACCGCCTGCAGCTCTTTCTTTAACACGACTTCACGCACATGCAGTGATGAGGATGTAGAAACGCTCTGGTTGGGAAAACACACAAATCTTAACTATGGTCACAGGTAAAAACTCCACACGAGGGCTGGGCAACACTAGACCTCAAGGGCCAAAATCCTGCTTATATTCCAAGTGCGTCTCCCCTACCCACTGTTGATGACCTGGATCATGTGTGTTCAGCCAATCAGAAGCTGGAAGATACAGTGGGCAGGGCAGAGGCAGTGGGTAGGTTGACTACTTTGTTCAGATTTGTCTTTTTTTCCATTTAGTTCTTATTTTACTGACTTTGATTTATTTTTAAATCAAAATAAGTTCAGTCTTCACTTTTACACATCTTAGCTTTTACTTTTGGACAACAATACATTGAATATATCTACATTTAGGTGCACATTAAATATTTGTGAAGCACTGCTAAAAAAAACAGTTTAGTATTTTCGATACCTTCATATGAGTCGTCTTTTCAGAAAGCCAGTCCAGTCCAGCCTCGATGCTCTTCTCCTCTGCAGTTGCCTGCATCAGCTGGTGCTGGGCCACAATATGAGCCCACTGAAGTCTGGCCATCTCTGTTCTCCTGCGTTCAACCACCTGCTCTCCTCTGGGATCCCCCTCTCCTACATTCATCTCCTCCTCCCCAGCTTCACAACAGCTGAGGTCCAGCAGCTGGAAGCGTTCAGAGCAGGAGGTCTCGACAATATCTGAGATTCCCCTAAAGAACTGCTTCTGGGTGAAGCTAGTCAGTGTTTTGGTGTTAAGCTCCTCTTGTTGAAGATATGGATCCAAGGACAGCTGGCAGAGGACAGGTGGTGTTTTGAAGGCGACAGAGGGGTCTGATGTGGCCACTTTTCCTTCATTTGCATTTTCTTCTGGCTGAACAGGAAGATATGATGCCAGGTTGTTCATCTCATCTGTTAGATTTTGTAACACAGTGTTTGTGTGAGCGTTCTCAGCTCCAACAGAACTGTTGGCCTCTTTTAGTTTGCCAGCAGCTTTCTTCAGCTCTGCAGAGAGTCGCAGGTCAATATCAGCATGGGAGGTGGCCACAACCTGGAGCCTGTTATAGCGCCTTTGCTTCAGCTCCTTCTCTTTACGCATTGCCTGGAGCTCTGCCTCCAAATCCTCTAAAGCCACTGACCCCTCTGCTGCAAACACAGATGATGGAAATGAAGAACATTTGCTCCCATCTGCAGGTGCAATGGTTTTTAGGACTTCACCCAAGGATGCTTCGTCTAGGATTGGTTTGCCAGACTTGCGTAGCTCCTGAAATGCATGCGCTTCCATCGTGGTAAGAACATTGCTGGGGTTGAGGGTCCGACAGACAAAGCGCAAAAAGTGGAGGTTTTCTGGAGCGCAGTCAAACAGCCAATCAAAGTCTGACGCCTTCAGTGACGATGCACCGGGATAACCTAGACGGCCCAGGGCCTCCACAAACTGGCCACCGTCTGACATAGTGATTTAGTAGCCAGTGCTTAATAGGCACATAAGAACAAAAAGTCATTTGATAAATAAACACTCAAATGCTCACACATTAATACATCCCCATGTGACTACGGATGTCGTATGTCCACCAGCATCACGGTTCTTAGCAGAAATATGCACCTACCTCGAAGCTGCTTTAAGAGAGTGTACAAAATAAATAAATAGTTTAGATAAATTATGTCAGAGTGCATTGAAAATGTTAAGTTGATGTCATGCTGTGCTGTTTGTTGTGATGTAGCATCATCTTGTGAGATACACCCTCTATCAGCACGACTGTGTGTATGTCTGGGCAAACAGGGATGGGCTGTGGATTTACTGTGCACTTTTTCTTGGGGATAACAAAGCAATGCTAACAGATCCACACCGTGATTGGCTGATGCAGTACATAAACACTGTGAATCATAATACCCAGAGTCACCTATTAATTCTGTGGTGGTTTTCTGGTCTGCGACTATACCTGGCCATTGCTAGTTTTTTCTTAAACCTCTGAATATCAGTACTATAATCCCTTCTACACCAGTAGCCATGTAGGGCTTTCAGCTTTAATGAAATCAGATGTTGTTATCCGACATATGAACAGTCAAAGTTCTTGTTTTTTCAATTATTTTATCAGGCAGAAGCCAGCCAGGGGTCACAGGAGTCCAAAATTAATGATCTGAAGAAAGGATGCAAATTATAATTTACACTGTACAGCCATTGCCTCCTTCTTTAGACATGTCCTCTTCCATTTGTCAAACAGACTTAACAGACTGCACTAACATTTCACCACATGAATAAGCAGACAAGCACATGAACAAGTGCTGAGAATTAAGGCAAGCATGTCCCAATATGAAACATGGCGTGATGTGTTCTATTTACACAAATTTATACTCAGTAAGTGAAGACAATAACTAGGAAGTTATATGGTTACATTTATAAAATGGTGTTAAATCTAGTTAAAGTAGCACTAATTCTTTTTGGGGCCGGATGTATCTGAATGTTATGGCGACACATTCCATTCACTGAAGAAAAATATTTTTAGACTCTGTGTCTTTTCTCATAATTATGATAAAAGTCTCTCAGGAATCTCTTCTTCTTTGCTACAGACAGTAGGAACATGGTGCTGTCAGATTTAATCTGCTATCATTTCTTTCCCGGACTGAGACACTGGGAAATATTAATGTTTCTTCGTGAGGACGTCATTAATATTAGTATGTAACACTATGAAGACGTGTCAAATCATTGGGATTGAGGATCCACACTCATCTATTAGAAGCAGTCAAACTAGTACAGGAAAATGTAGCTTAATGGAAAATGTTTCCATGTTACCACACCTATCAGAATCACATATCCTGGGTTAATGCACATGAAATATATCAGAAACATCATGCAACAGAAACGTGAGTAATTCTTTACTTTCTAAATACCGCAAAAATACTGGTTAGTTACGAAACCGAGGGTCCGTGAACGCACCACAGACATATCTAATATTACCAGATCCATAAGTCATAATTACGAGGTAGTGGTTTTATTTTTTTGTTCTATGAATGCAATGCGCCTCCGTAAAGTGTGTATGCATTTCTCAGCAGTCGGCATAAAATATTTCTATATTCGAATAGATTGTAATGTATCGTGTGTCGTATATTCGTTAGATAAATGAACAAGATCACACATTTAATACAGCAGAGAAACACGCAGCCTGTTGTGTGGATGGCAACTACTAGCTGGTTAGCAAAAGTCAGCCACCACGTATTTATTTTAAACGTTAACCCATGGTAAACTGTTCACCATGCCTGTCATACAACTTTTGTTGTCTTGTCCTGTTGGCATCGTTTTAAGATGTTTAAATACGTACCTCTTCGGGGCTTACGGTTCTATTTCTCGTATTTCTTGTTAGTGTTCACCAGTCTCGTTAGCAGCTCCCGCCAAACTTCGAAACTGACTACGTGACGTACGTAGCGTGAAAACGTATGCAACGTGCGTCCACGGAAGCTGCGCGACGCATTCTCAACCAATCACATGCCAATATAATAGCTCCCGTCACGCCCTCTTTCCAAGAAGCAACACCCACAGAGATAAAGAAACACTAGAGAGCAAAGGTGGGCGTGTCTGGCGCCAGAATCCTCCGCCATCTTGGTAGAGGACAGGTTTTAGATGTTCCTGCATAAAAACAGCAGTAGAGTAGTCAGTTTGTGTGAAAAATCACAAAAGATGGGGCGAGTTTAAACTTTTCTAACTTGTAATTTATTTGACACAGATTTTGTTGATAAATAAGGTGTTATACTTGACAGCGTGAAGTGTATAGTTTCTGATAAAAACACCTATTATCTACACATAAGAACATCTAGTAGTGGTAGATCTAGTGTAACTCTGTCCATGGCTGTAGGAGCCATATGTATGGTATTTGGGTGAAGTGGTGTGTCACTCGGTTGGTGCTGTCTGGTTGCTATGGTGATGGCTGGGGTCATGTGGACATAGGAGGTGGCTGCCCGTAAGTTTATAGTGGCGTGCACTCACCTGCACAGATGGAGGAGGAGAGAGGGGAGCTGGGTCGCCGTAGTTTTTGTTGACCGCTTGTCGTTACCATCGCTTTGTGCTGTGTGTTCCACATACCTTGAACGTACACAGTTCCAGCTTTTTGTATGTAACGCTGCAAAGCCGCTTTTATTAAATTCACAAAACTGCAATGAAAATGTGCTTATCATCTGTACAACCCGGGACAAATAGACAGAACCCAAGCTCATCGTGTCTAGCGACAATAGGTTTTTGAAGTCGCTACAATGGCTGTGTCACTTTTTACACACTACTGACTATGTGTATGCAACTACTGCTAAATTGATTTGGTGCCTCTCAATATTAATTTATTTTGAAAACAATGTCATTTACTTTACTTGTGGCAAAACTGTTGTTGTTTGTGCAAATCCATGCATTTCAAAGACGTGGAAAATAAATTAGATACTGCATCGTGAAGCTCCGACGTAAAAACCTATGCCAGTTCAAACATGCGAATCATTGGTATTTCGCTGTGGCGACCATAGACATAATAAAGATAGACGCCGCATTGGTTGCTGTGCCGTAAGAAATGCGGCCGCCATCTTGGACCGGTCAC
>JAQQAE010013029.1:0-12917 GCA_029823295.1 Pseudamia nigra | reverse complement strand
TCACACACACAGGCTTCTACAATCACGGACTGTTTCCACATTGATATTATGAACATCATTGTTTCAAGTAATTCACAGACATGCCTGGAGGTGCTACTAGCTTAGCAGAGCTGCTAGTGTTTACTCCGTTTGTTCTCAACACAACAAAACACTTCTCCGCCGTGTGTGTGTGTGTGTGAGGACAGTTTCCGCATCGGTGTCTCTGCCACTTACACTTGTTTAACCAATCAGATGACACCATGGGCGGAGCAATGCTGGGGACAGAAGTAGCAGGAGAGAGAAAGAGAGAGCGGGGCGGCTGAGCTTAAATAAAACAGTTTTTAATTGATTTCTTGATATCGGCCCGTCGGATTAAAAAAACACTGATACCAATATATGTCAAAATTCCAAATATCGGAGCTGATAATCAGGCTGACCGCTAATCGGTCGACCTCTACTAGACAACTATCCAGCCTGTTGTTCTCTATTCTATTTGTACTATAACTTGGGTTATAGTACGGTATTATTT
Organism: Pseudamia nigra; assembly: GCA_029823295.1. NCBI lineage: Eukaryota > Metazoa > Chordata > Actinopteri > Kurtiformes > Apogonidae > Pseudamia > Pseudamia nigra. Next base: position 12,409 of record JAQQAE010013029.1, on the reverse strand, counting down.
ACCATGTATAATCATATCTATCATATTATATGATTTATACGCACTCAGGTATGTGTCACTAGGAGCCGAATTTGAAACACTTTTATTTGAATTTAAGTACATTTATTACAAACCACATGATTCGAACTAAAAGAGTGATAGTGTACAGGAAGCATGTTTCCATTTTAGTAAAACATCACAGGATTTTGGAAACGTGCAAAACTACTTTGAGGAGTTTTCAAACTGGGATTGTTCAGCAAATCGTGAAAAACAACAAAGACGTACCTACAGGCTCATTTTCTTGTCATGTTTTGTTCGTTCACTTTCAAAGTGATTGGAATTCACGTCACAGTTTCAAATCATCTTATTCAGATCCAGTTTTCAGGTGAAGCTGTTCAAATTCAAATCTAAATGACTCTGTGATATTGACTTTAAACTTTGGGGTAATTTAAGACATACTTATTGGCAATTTATATCAAGACAGAGACACTTCAATCTGTGTTTTTCATGGATGCCTGGTAAGAGTGTCTTTTTTGTGTCTTCAAATCCAAAATGTCATAAAACGAGATGTCAGACAGCAGATCTTTTTTTTTTCTCATCCCTGACGAGCCGAAGAGAAAGGCTGATGTTATTTCAGCGGGTTGTTAAGTCTGAACACAAAGTAAAGTCTCACAGTGGTGAAAATTGCTCTGAAAGCTCTGAGTTACTGTCGAGAATCACAATTTTCTATCAACATTTGTTGCTTTATTGTTCTTTGGAATACTGAATGTCACTCATTCTGGAGCAAGAAGCAGATTGGGTTCATCATAATCCATAACGCCCTAGCAGAAGGCAAACTACATCAGCATCGTTTTAGTATTTACGGCATAATGTAACAAAGATACGACACAGGAATATACTGTTACTGCTTCTGGATGGATATTAGAGATTCACCAAAAACAGAATATAAGAATAAAATTACATTTACGAATTATAGAGATCATTTATGAAGTTAAAAAAATATATATAAATGTTAATGGAAGGAAATATGATATGTGATTAAACATGTAATCAAAAGAATAATTCATATTCAAACCAAGCAAACAAGCTTTTAAACATGTTTCTATACTATGTGTAATCTATGCAATAATCCATCAAATTAAGAGCACAAAATGAGCAAAAATGAACAACAATGTTAAAATATTCAACTAAATTAAGACGCAAGTGTAGAAAATGAACAAAAATGAGCAAGATACAAAGGAAATAATCAGGACAATGAACTCAAAAAATGAACAAAATGACCAAGATGATGAAGAAAAAAATTAAAAATGAACAAAATGACAAAGAAACTGAACAAAAATGAAGAAAAAAAATAACAAAATGATTAAGATGACACTTTGTTTACTAGAAAACTTTCTAAGAAAAGGCTTAATTATCCTAAGTGTTCCAAGGGTACCAAGGAGGAAGATTCCTAGTTTAACACAGGCATTGAATAAATTGGGCTGAAATTCTTACTAATCAAAAGGTCTCTCACAATTGTAAAATTTTCATGACAAGAAACATTGTCTAATTTTACAAAAAAAATTAAGGTAAAACCATCAAAAAAGAATCACCTCCCTTGGGTGAATGACAGTACAGTTGTTAATGAAACACAGAGATCTTGCTCTCAAAAAATCGCTGAAGACAAAAGCAGGAAATGATGGACAGATCTTTACTGCTCTTAGAAATAAAGTTGTGATGGAAAGTAGAGCTGCAAAGGCAAACTTTTTTATTACTATGATACGTAATGCAAGAGGAAACTCAAAGGAAATCTGGACAAGTATAAAAAAATGTCTGGACATTACACAATAAGTAAAGGAATCAGATGTGTGACAATAACTCTGTGTAAATGTGACTGTCTGTCTGTGGTTTTTTTTTTTTTGTAGGGACTCAGTGGAATTTATTTACTTCTTATTTACTTTTTCTTAGGCGAAAGGGACACATGTGGATATATGTAATAATGTTAAGGGCTACGTGAAGTAGTATTAATGGGACACATTAGTTATGATGCTATGCTGTTTATAAGATTTGTACCGTTTTTACCTGTTGTGGGACTAGAGATGGAAATTAGCCCCATGGCTATAATCTCTCATATTTACATGTAAATGTTCATTAATATGAATTGTCCCATTTTAAAAATAAATACAATACAATACAAAAATCATAAAAATGAACAAAATGACCATGATGAAGAAAAAAATTAAAAATGAACAAAATGACCAAGATGATGAAGAAAAAAATTAAAAATGAACAAAATGACCAAGAAACTGAGCAAAAATGAAGAAAAACTGAACAGAATGATTAAGATTACAATAAATACTGTATATAAAAGAACAAAATGATCAAGATGATGAAGGAAAAAAATTTAAATGAACGTAATGACAAAGAAACTGAACAAAATGACCAACATGATGAAGAAAAAAAATAAAAATGAATAAAATGAACAAGAAACTGAACAAAAACAAAGAAAAAATGAACACAATGATCCAGACAATTAACAAAAATGAACAAAATGATCATGGCAATGGACAAAATCAAGAAAAAATGAACAAGATGATCTAGATAATAAACAAAAATGAAGAAAAAATGAACAAAATGATTAAGACCATGGACAAAAATGATCAAAATGATCAAGACAATGAACTTAAATGAATAATATAATCGCCAAATTGAATGGAAATGAACAAAACAGCTCACAAAGTGAATGAAAGTATCAAAAAAATTAACAGGGTACGCACAAAATGATTATAAAATGAACATAATCTGGAAAATCGCCAAAATAAAATAAAGCAAACACTGAAACTGAAAATTAATAATGAATAAAAAGGTGGCTCTCTAGCTTGTCTGTCACACGGTTTAAGTTAAGCCTTGAAACTTTTTGCCAGCAGTTTCCTCAGTTCTCCCAACTTGTGCTACATTTCAACGAACCTCTTGTATTTTCTTCAAACAACTAATCGATGTCTCTAAAATCAAGAAACAATGTGTGCTGGCAGTTTATTGATGTTGATTTAAGTGTCGCTGGGCCTATTGCTGGCCTCTCTGGCACGAGGCTGCCACACGCCTCCTTCACACTGTTTTGATCATGTGCAGAATCGAGTGAGTGATTGTGAAACAGCCGGGACTGATGTGGAGAAGTGAGCTGAACACTGTGCATTCTGACCCTCGGTGACGACCAGAACAGAGTTGTCAGCTCTGACACATTCTGCTCCACTGATTCAGATAAATTTATCATTGGCTCCCTAATACCAGGTCTGCTCTTTTTGCAAGCATTCAAGTGATTTTTTTTTTTAATTCCCTTTATTCTTTAATATGAGTCAAATTTTCAATTAGCAATGGCTCCAGGCTCTGTGGCTCAAAAATTGAAGGATGTCATTTTAATTTTCTCATTTGTCCTCATTCACAGTGAGTCACCTGAGACTGCTGAAGTGATTGAAATATGATTTCACTAAGGCCATGAGCGTCTTGTAACGGTTGAACAGCTGCAATATTGTCTCTGCCTATGTAATTCTCACCTAATGTAATCGCAGGCAGGCCCTCCACCCAAAAAACTATGATTCGCATTCAATTTAGCACACCACTTACCTCACTTCTGAGGACGATCCAATAAGCCTGCTCAATGAGGCACAACATATTCTCGCAGCGAGACGACACTTGCCGTGCGGTGCTGAGACGGGACATGTGAGGCACTTTGCAGAGCACCTCAACTCAGGCGGCGTCTCAGAGGGAGCCACACCCCAAGGGAGACACTTTAAAGTAAACTTTATTTTGCCTCAAGGACACTCATTCTGTTGATCCCTGAGGATTCTCACACTTCATTGCGCCTGAAGGAGACTAAACCTGATTTGCAGGAGCAGCATTTGGACCTCATGAAATACAGAAACCACCCTGTGAAAGTAACGGTTTTGTTCAATATGGCATCAATCAGAGAGACATCTGTTGGAGTTGCATGTATGCATTTGGCAAACTTTTCTCTACATTTAAAATCTGTTCTTTTGCTGTGCAGCCATATTTAGCAGTCCTCTAAGAATCACCACTGGCAAAATGAAGACAGAGCAAAAAATTCTCAGAGTAATAAGAAATGAAAGTTATACAGGAAGCTTGCAAGGAAGATTCTTTCCATTGCTGTTTTGTCTGCACTCTCCACTGCATAAATTCAATTGTGACACAATAATAAATTTGAAATATCAACAGTGGACTTTTGTTCTTCTCTGTATGTACAATGCCAATTCCAGTACAGTTGGGACATGTGTAAAATGTAAGTAAAAACAGAATGCAATGATTTGAAAATCTCATAGATCCCAAATCCCATATGTTATTCCCAGTGGAATATAAACAACATGTCAGATGTTGAAACTGACACATTTTACCATTTCATGGAAAATATTTGCTCATTTTGAGTTTGATGGCAGCAACATAGGGGCAACAAAAACAACTGGAAGAGCATTTGCGACATATGTGAAAACGATCCAGAAATGCAGCTGTTTTCTCTGGACCAAAGCTCATTTAAACTGGCCTGAGGTATTTATCTGAATATTGAAGAGTTTTCCATTTTGACTGGGACCATTTTAAATGAGCTCTGGTCCAGAGAAGATGTGGATCGTTTCTGGATCATGTTCACATATGGCTTCTTCTTTACATGATACAGATTTAACTTGTATTTGTGGACAGTGAATTCTGGAAGTGTTCCTGAGTCCATATAAAATAGACTAGAGAATTATGACTGTTTTTAATGCAGTTCTGCCTGAGGGCCCTAAGATCATGAGCATCCACTTTTGACCTTGGACCTTTCCCCTGATTTTCTGAATCTGTAGATGGCGGGATCTTCAAAATCAATTCAATTCAATTCAATACTTTATTGTCATAGTCACAGTAACACAGTTATAAATAACAACATAATATCATTTGGAGCATCTCAATACTGGCATAATACATAATTTATAGAGTACATTGGTGCTGTTCAGTGCATTAGTACTGTTCATTTAATAATCTCACTGCCTGAGGGTAGAGGCTGTGGGCCAGTCTGGAGGTTCTGGCACAGATGGACCTGTACCTTCTCCCAGAGGGCAGCAGGTGGAAGAGGTAATATGCAGGATGATGCTGGTCACGCAGAATGTTGTGTACCCACCTCAGACAACGAGTGGTGTAGACGGTGCAACAGTTGTGTGTGTAGAGTGTGTAGAGTAATTGGCTCAGCACACAGCCTTGAGGGACTCCGGTGTTAATAAGAAGAGTGGATGAAGTGTGCTTGCCAAATCTGGCATACTGTGAGCGTTTTGTCAGAAAGTCCAAAACCCAATTGCATAAGGTGGTGTTCAGTGCAAGATGGTACAGTTTGGACAGGAGTTGGTTTGGTCGGATTGTGTTTAAGGCAGAACTAAAGTTGATGAGGAGCAGCCTTGTATAGGCGTTTCTCCGCTCTAGATGTTCTAGTAGTGCATGGAGTACAATAGCTCTCCCTATATGCAAATTGGAGTAGGTCTAGTGTCTGAGGTATTGTTTCCTGGATGTGTTTTATGACCAGCCACTCCAGGCACTTGGCTGGTATGGGGGTGAGTGCCACAGGTCTATAGTCATTTAGACAAGTGACAGACTGCTTGGGAACAGGAACAATTGTGGCTGCTTTGAAGCAGGCTTCGACCAATGATACGGACAGTGATATGTTGCAGATGGTAGTGAAGACCCCTGCCAGCTCATCCACACAGTCTTTTAGCACCCGTCCCAGCTCTCTGTCTGGTCCAGCTGCTTTCCTGGGGTTGATGTTGCGCAGGCAGAGTCTCACTTCATGCTCAGGACCGGGGCGGTGTCAGTAGAGGGGAGGGGGTCTGTGTTGTCCCTGTCAAAACGGGCATAGAAGAGATTCAACTCCTCAGCCAAGGTGGGTGATGTTGTCCTCCTACTATAGTCTGTGACAGCTTTAATGCCCTCCCATACCAGCTGTGGGTTTGAAGAGTCACCGAATTTGGCTTCAATCCGCCTTCTGTGTCTCAATTTGGCAGAGTTGATACTCAAAGCAGTCCTGGCTGCGCTGTAGGCATCGGTGTCCGAAATTGTCCGAAATTGATGTAAACCAGCACCGTTGAGACCCACTTGACTGCATGCCCTGGCCCTCAAATACATCCCAGAGTGTGTGGTGGAAACAGCCCTGAAGCTCAGCGATGGCCCCCTCTGGCCATGTCCTTACTGTCCTAAACATTGGCCCAGCAGTTTTATTTCTTGGTGTGTAACACGATGTAGCATGAGTGAGAGATGGTCTAACATGCCCAGGTGGGGATATGCCTGGACCTTGTATGTGTCTGCCACATTCGTATACACTTGATCTAGTGTCTGATCAATTGAGCAATTTTAAGTTGAGGAACATTTTTGTGGAATTGTTCCACAATTTTTAGATGCAGTTTGTGGTAGATTAGTGAACCTCTGTCCATCTTTACATCTGAGAAGCTGTCTTTTACAGCAAATCTTGTTATTGACCTGTTACAAATTAATCTCATTAGTTGTCAAATGCTCCTCCAGCTGTTTTTTATTTGTGCCTTTTGTTGCCCTTGTGCCACCTCTTTTGAGACATGTCGCTGCCATTAAGTTCAAAATGAGCTAATATTTTTTATAAAATTGTCAAATGTCTCAGTTTCAAGATATGATATGTTGTTTATCCTCTGTTGAGAATAAAATATGGGTTAATGAGATTTGTGAATCATTTCAATCTGTTTTTATTTACATTATACACAATGTCCCAACTGCTCTGGAATTGGGGTTATATGCCAGAGGAGGTGCTGAATGCTTCATAGGGTGGTTGTATGATTTTGTGAGTGATTTAAGCACATGAAAAAAACAGAATAATGAATAATAAATTTTACAAAATATTAAAGGAAGACAAAGATGAAAGAAAAGTAAAAAAATAAGTGATTAACATCAAAGTTCAATGTTTACGATCTTGTGGTCAAGTTTCAGATTTAAAAAAAATGCCAGAGCCTAAAAGTCGAAACTCACAAGAAAAATTCTCCTTTGAGCCAATGCTGATTTGCTTTTGAGTAGGATAGCTGTGGTGCGCTCAAACATAGTAGGTGACAGTGACATATGTTTACACTGGCTGATATTTGCTACTAGAGAAGGACAAGACAAGGAGGTCCCTTCTGTTTCCAAACACTTTCCAAGTGCCCTTATTGATACATTCATAAGGAGGAAAAAAGAATTCTGGCATTGAGGAGACATAGCTATTTTTTTCTTCCTATTTGTCTTATTCTGACATGATTTTGTACCAATCAGACACTGAATAATTGCATAAAAACCTGCTATATTTGATTAATATTTCATGTCTATCTGGCACATTTTGCAATTACAGGTTTTATCCATCAGTGTTCAGAGAGCTGTCTGTGCTGTGCTGTTTGTGTCCTTCCATCATGGATTTGTATGATGCGTGGAAGCAGTCTGCCATCGGGGCGCATACAAGTACACTTCGTAAAAATTCAGAAACCTCTGTTTTTTCACAGCAGCATTTATTCTATTCATGTCAACATTAATAGATGGTCCAGATAGTCTATTTCAAAATCTCTCATTACCTCTTTGGTCATTTTCAAGTTGTTTTACTGCTGCATGTCCAGTAATTAAATACTAAAATATTACTCATTATGCATACTAAATCTTGGTCTGTATAAAATGTGCTTCATGCATATTCATTTTGAACTAGATAGGCTATTTTTTAAAGAAAAATCCCAGCTATTGGACAAGTGTACATTGACGATCCCTGTTCTAATTTGATTATTTGTGGTATATGAATAATAAACTCACATTTTTGCATTTAGATCCACGGTAATCTCACAAACTCAACCTTCAATTGTTAATGTGATATTAGAAAGTGCAAATAGGTTAAATGTATCCCTGAAGTGGCTCAAATTTTGCATCGCTTGTTCTCACTTAAGATTTTTCAAATTCATCGCTACTGTATATCTTGATATGGTAAAAATGGAAACTGCAAGGTCAAGAATTTGTCTGTCTGGGTGTACAGTGTGGAACCGCTGCTACAGCCTTAGAAATGCTGACAAAAATAGGACAATACTCCAAAACAGTGGTTCTCAACTGATCGCGGCCCACATTTTCCAGTTCACAACCTCAAAATGAGTATCGTTATTGAATATTTACTGCAACGTGAGGATGAAACTCAACATGATGAGGACAGAGATACTGCGGACAGAAGCGAGGACAAACAAGAGTGAAGGGCAAACTGACATTTGTGGGTATGAGGCAAGAAGGGTAAAAGTTAGAAGAGAAAACAGGTAACAAAATGAGCACAAAATCTCCAAACCAATACAGATACTGAAGAGAAGCAAAGAACTACTAATACTATTCACACCTGCCTCGTCCGCCCACTCACAGACAGAGCGAAAGAAGCTCGACAGTGCTCTGCTGAGATGAATAATTCGACTAAAATCACAGGAATGTCCTGACAGAGGGGAGGGTCTTTATGTTTTCAAAGTAAATGCATCAGTGAACAGAGTGACATTGGTGCTCCGAGGGACTATTAATGGATGCGTCTATAAAAGAATTAAATTCTTTACCCTTAACAAAAATGAACAAAATTGAATCTAATAATAAAGCAACTGAGTGAAAAATAACAAATACAATAATAATAATAATATAAATGATACTGCCCGATATATTTGTTTTTGGAATTGGACCTTGTGGCATCTGATGTATTTTAGAAGTGTCTTAAGTCAATTATGTTAAATTTATGTTCAGGATGAACAAAATAAGCTCCTTGAATCGCCGCCTTATCTTGATGGAGGGTTTTGTGTGCCTGACTGATCCTAGCAGCTATGTTATTGGGGGCAATTTGCCCCTGGTAGGGTCTCCCAAGACATATTGGTCCTAGGTGACAGGTCAGACTAAGAGCAATTCAGAAGATCCTTATGATGATGAATTTCCTGTGGGCCCACCACCTGTGGGAAGGGCTGTAAGGGTCCCGTGCTGTGTGGTTTGGGTGGGAGCCTGGGTGGTCCAATCCCTGGTTGCCAAAACTAGCTTCAACTGGAAGGAGGCCTTGGGCGAAACCAGGATATGCTGGAGGGATGATGTCTTTCATCTGGGAATGCCTGGGGGTCCCCCCAGATGAGTTGGAGGAGGTGGCTGAGGAGAGGGGAGTCTGGGCTTCTCTGTTTAGGCTGTTGCCCCCATGACCATGACTAGGATTAGCGGAGGATAATGGATGGATGAACAAAATAAGTTTTGAAATGAACAGAATTAAAAGGACAATGAACCAAATTATAGTATGGTACAGTACAGTAAATACACAAAAGTACAGTAAATCAACAAAATAAGAAGCAAAATGAGACACACAACCAGAAAATTGAGCCATAATGAACTTTATACAAAGAAAATGAAGCAAAAGCATGAATTTTTAAAAAATCTCAAAAATCAACAGAATGTGAAGCAAAATGAATAAAAACATCAACAAAATGTACAAGAGGAAAATGGAAGTAACTGAACATTCACAAAAATGAGGGATATAATCAAGAAAATGGCCAAGAATGAACACAAAAAGACCAGAAACCCAGTGGTCTGCATAGTAGTCTGAATTGGATTGATTAGAACTTTACTGTGAAAATCTGTCTAACCAAGATTCTTGATGAACACGGACTCTGGTAACTCTGCCTCCATTCTTTTCTGTTCAATTATTTCAGCTTTTCTGTACTGCCTTCATCATTTATACATTCATAGGTCACTGTCCAGTGGTCCGGAGATACTTTTAGCTAAGCTCGTGCCATAAAAGAGAGGCCATAGAGTTGAGCTAAGCTAAGCTGGAGGTGACAGAACTGAAAAGGACACTTACTTAAATGCCACCTAATGTCATGGGGCAGGGTCAGTCTGTCCACTCCTGTCATAGAAAGTGAAATACCCTTTAACATCCACTCAGCCGTTCATGTTAATGCCCGGAGACTTCAAGCGCATGCCTCTCTCTTTTACTGTACACAACTTCATCAATATGCAAAGTGCACGATGCAAGGGAACAAGGCGGTGGATGTGTTGAGAACAAATTGGCCTCTACTGTCAGATCACAGACTGATAGATCTTGTGTTCAGGTGTTTGCTTGTTGTTGCAGAAGTCGTTTGGTCTCAGGAGTCCGTAGGGTGCCTGAGGAGGTGTCATTTCAGGCGCCCATATGGTGATGAAAACCTTTTAATTGTACTGGAATAAAGTGCAAGGTGTTTGATTTCCTTTTTGCATCGGAGAGAACAGCTCGAAACGTAGCAGATTTTGAATCACCTTCACGTTTCACCACCTCACAGTCCCCTTTGACCCCCTCCTGTGGTTTGTAATCATGAAATCCCAAAATGCGGTGGAGGTAAAAGGAGCCATCTGGAGACACAAAGAAGCTGGAAGCATTGATTTCTAAAGGGTCTGGAATCTGCAGGAGCCACGCGAGAATTTATTGTGTTGACAACAATCTGGCCTGGTCGAACAGCACAGAGGCCCTAAACACAAGCAGATAGAGATGGAGTAGATTGCTGGGAGGCTCAGGTATGTCAATGAGTGCAACAGCCCACACTACATGTTTTATCAATCAGAAACGGACAGTGTGTTGTACAATGTTGTGGCGCCTGGAGGCACAGTGGTGAGTTAAGATAAACAAACTGATGAAAAAAAAGAGACAAAAACAGTGTCTTTCTCACTTTGGCCACCCCTGGAGGAAGAAGAAAGGATGATGCAGCTTCAGGGTATCTTCAGACTTCACCTCGTCTTCAGAAGTGCGTTTAAAGCTCTATTTTGTGCCAACGTCAGACTGGCCATTGATTTTTGTCCACACAGCGCGAGGGAAGACAACTCCTTGGACTTTCTTATGTTGACATCATAGGCACAGTATTCCCTTTAGCAACGCAATCCTTGCTGAAAGTTGCACATATAGTGGCTTTATGACAGTTATTGAAAGACTTTATTCACTTTTGTACTTTTGCAGCATCTTTATAGGTAACTTCTGATTATGAGTTACAGCACGTCGTGCCAGTGTTGACACAACCTGTCCAATGTTAGATCTGGCAGCTTCAGCAACATGTTAACACACATTGTTAGAACCAGCCATGCACGACATCTTGTGTGAAAGCAGGGCCGGAAAAAGCTTACTATATTTTTTTTCAGCCTTCTGCAATCATAAATATTCATGAGGAAGTTGATAAAAGAGTGTTTTTTTTGCCCAAAAGCATACAGTGAATGAAGCACTGCTGACCCTCTGTAGCTCCCAGTCTCCAGTGCATCATCAAAGCGGAGCACAGATGAGAATGATGGTGTATCGGGGAAAAAAGGCCACCCACTGCATGACTAATCAACTTCAGGGCAAAAATGGCTCAGTGTGGAACGAGATACAGAAAAATGGAGAGCAGTGAAATTCCAAAAAATTCCCACAGAAGAGTTGTTGAAACCTTTTATCTCTTTAGACCACAGAGCTAAATAGAAGGGTTAGATTAGGTTGTATGTGAAGACTCTCAGTCATCCAGGTCATGGCATCCAAGGCGTGTGGTCTTCAAACCAAATTTCCAGTCCAGTCGACAGAAGGAAAACCACATGCCTTGGATTAAATTAGGATATGATTAGCGCTTCGGGAAATGCTTCATATCATGATCTGAATAGCTCTGTTAGTTCTCTTGAGAGGAGTAAAAATACCCTTGTGGTTGTTAACATTTTAGGTGTTATGTCATCATTTTAATGGCTCACGTAGAAATAGAAATAAAGAAGTTTGCCATAAAACAACGACTCATGTAGTGAGTAACTTGTTGTGGATTGAAGATTTTCTTGATTACGTGGTTTTTTCCCCCTTTTTTATAATTTTCCTCATTTAGCTCATTTTCTTGCATATTTTGTTTACTTCTGCCAATTTTCTTGATTATTGTTAATATTTACGCTTGAGACCATGATGACCCATGAAAAAAATGTACTGGCTTAGTATTTTCAGATAGAATCACATGTATCTCAATGGGAAAAAAAGCTTCTTGGCACCGGACGATCGGTTCCCCAGTGGCCAAGCGGTGTTATTACAACCCAAAGTTACTTCTGCATCGGCCTCACTGAACAACCCTGGTCGTTGCCCCTTGTTTCAAATACATCAGCTCCAAGCACTAAATGTTCAGTTGCAGCCTCATACATCCTACACATTCACAAGTACCATTGGAATAAGATAATTGACATTAATGTGTTGCTTATTCACTTGTCAATCGTCATAACGTCATAGCTGATCAGTGTAAATAATTCACTAATGTTAACCATTCAAACTTCTTATAAATGACAATAAATTCCTTATGATCTCTCAATGAACACTGTTAACGTTTGAACATCTTCTTAGACCTCATTCCTTAACTACCGTATTTTCCGCACTATAAGGCGCACCTAAAAGCCGTCTATTTTGTCCAAATATGACACTGCGCCTTATAAT
>JAQQAE010013028.1:0-12918 GCA_029823295.1 Pseudamia nigra | reverse complement strand
CAGTGAATCGAAACACCCACAAACACACACCTACACCAGGTGACACAGAGGGAAGGGGCTGACAGGAGTCCTCACAAGCATTCAAGTAAAAGCACTGTTTTTTTACTAGAAAGCACTTAAAGAGTGCAGGCGTCTGTCAAGGGACCTCCGCTTCTCCTATTTAGTGCAGCAGCTAAGAGGAAAAATCATGCAAATGGTGTTATAATTGCCAAATTTGGTATAAAATCTAAATCTGTGCAACGAGCCATGTAAAAATCCAACATGACATTTTTCAACATGCCGCTTATGTTTGATAGCTCAGGAAAAGTTTGTCATTTGGCATAATTGTTCAACTGGGGGTAAAGATGAACTCCAGTGTTTTTGTGGCCAAGCCTTAACTCTAATTCCTAGTACACTCTAGTCAAAGACACCAGCATGTATGTTATATGCTGTTTCAACATAGGTGAACATGGACATCATACTCACATTGTCCAGTGTCCTATTAACCTGATTTTAGCCCAAAATTTAGGTTATTAGGCACTATTGGGCTTACTGTACCTGTGGTAAGGTGTGGAAAGGCCAGGTTGGAGGCTGTGTAAGGTGGTGGCAAATTCCTTCTTTATTAGTTGGCATTCTGTGTTTTGCAATGTAAAATGCAACAAAATAATAATCCAGATGAACTGAAACTGAACAAAATCTTTAATGCAAAGTATAATTAAACCTTTCATGTTTCAGTGTAATGTAAATTGTGAAAACGCTGCAAAAATAAAAGTCTGACCTCAAATTTTTTTACCACACACTTTGTGACCAAATTGGAATCTAAAAATGAATCAAACTGCCATAAAATTAAAAAAAAGTTTAACCAAAATAGACAAAATAGCTACTAAATTAGTGAAAATACAATCATTTAAATTAACAAAAAAATCATCTTTAAAATGCACAACATATGCACAAATGAATAAATCATGAACACAATAATCACTGAAAATAGACACAAAATGAAAAAAAATTGCTCAAATAATCCACAACATGTATAAAAATGAAGAAAAAAAATAACAAAACAACCAAGAAAATGAACAAAATAAGCAACAATGATCAACAAAAAAAGAATAAAATAAAAAATGAAAAAAATATTTCACCAAATGCTCAAAATGGTAAAGATTGACTAAGCAACCAGGTAAAAAAACAAAAAGGAGCAGAATGATTAATTCAAAATGAACTAAAACCATTAACAAAGTATGAAAATTATATATCATCACATAATATCATACAATCATATAATGCAAACTACAATGTAACCTGTTGCAGTACGTCCCTGTGTTACCGTGGCAACAGATGCTGCACCAAAATAAAAGTCTGACCTCAGATAAAAAGAAACAAAACACACAGATTTTTTTTCTCCCACACTTCTCAACCCACACAGAATAAACCCACGGCCCTCTTTTGGATCCTGACCCAGCACATGAGAACCACTAAGCTGCGATGACTCACCAAATTCCCTTTATTCGCTACACTGGAACCTTTCAATACAACATATGCGCTGTTTTTTGACAGTGCCTGGCAAAGCAGCTAGGATGTGACCCCGAGTGAGTGGACCCGTGCAGAATGAGTGGAACCAGGCGGTGCAAGCAGCAGGCAGCAGAGGTTGCATAACAATGACTTTTTCAGAAGAGTACAGCCGGCCTGCCTGTTGATATGTGGGCGCGGGTGATGGTTGGACAATGCACGCACATCAAATACTACACTACGCAAATACTGCTACTGTTGCCATGACAAGAGGAGATGAAATGGAGATGGAATGATGCAACAATGCAGATTTACAGCTACAGTATGTGAAAGAAGTCAAGGATTATCCAGGTGTTGCCAGGTATACAGTAATGAGGTATTTTGAGTTTGGGTACAGTTTATCCATCAATTTTCCCAAGTCTTTTGTTGCAATAAAAGAAATATAGTGTGTTCTTGGGTCAAACTCAAAAGTCCATGCATTGTAGCATTTGTATGTATTAACTAGATAAAAGTAAACGTAATAGTATTTATACAAAGGAAAATGGAAATGCTTTGGTTCATTTCATATTCTGAACATGAGCAAATACTGAATCAGCAAAGTTAACAAAATATGAAGTAAAACAAAATGCACAGAACAGCCGGAAAATGAACATGAATAAAAATTGAACAAAAGATGAAGGATCTACAAAATAAACAAAGATTAGTATAAACCCATCCAAAGATGAACAAAGTAATCTGTAACAGCCACAAAGCCAGTACAAATAATAATAATAATCCACAGAATTAACAAAAATTGACAAAATAATCAATGATGTCAAGAAAATAGCCGCAGAAAGAATAGAAATATAGATACAGTAAAATAATCCACAAAATGAAGAAAATGAACAAAGCAGCCATAAAATGACTAATCTGATGTATCACACAATGAAAAATATTAAGAAATAATGAACAAACTAATCAAGAAAATAATCAAACTAGCCAGAAAATGAAGGAAATGGCCTATAAAATGAACAAAGCAGCCACAAAAAAATGAATTCAATCATTCACATAAAGAATAAAGTAAGAAAAATAACCAAGAAAATAATCAAAGTAGCCACGAAATAACAAAATAATCCATAAAATAAAGAATACATGAACAAAATCATTTACAAAATGAAGAAAAGAGCCACAAAATAAATACATATGTATTTATTATTTATGTATTTAAATACAAATGAATAAAAAAATCCAAACAATGAATAACCTATAAAATGAACAAAGTAGCCATAAAATGAATTAAAAATAATTAAAATGATTCACATAATGGACAAAACTATGAAAAAAAAATCTACTGTAAGTTGCCACAAAATGAACAAAATAATTCACAAATGTATGAAAAATCTAGAAAATGAACACTGAATGAAGGAGTCAGACTTTGTTAAAGTCAGGTCCAGACTTAGCCTAAATGTCACGGTTATCATACTGTCATGGTGTTATTGATTGTTCAGACGGCAAACTGATCATACAAATATCATGAACGCTGCATGTCTGCCAGCAGTGGCTCGTCCCTCTCCAGACTGAGGAGAGAGAGAGCAGAATACATGAGTCAGCTGCATATGATGTTGAACGGCGAATCAAACGAGCAGTGAAATTCCAGTGTAGAGCCTGTAGCGATGGAGTCCAGCCAAGCAGGATCAGCGCTCCTGTATCCGTGTGCTTTACTGTTTCACTCTCACTCCACAGCCATACGGCGCAGACGACCACAGGCATCAATGTCACGAGGGGACACGGGTGTGTGTGTGTGTGTGTGTGTGTGTGTGTGTGTGTGTGTTGATTTAGGATATACAACAATTTAAAGTTAAAATACATAAATGTCACATTCAGTGTCGGAAACAAAATAAGGACATTAGAAATAGAAAATTATCTCGTTTTCTGCACTCTCAAATTGAGCACTGAATCAGAAATCAGAAAATGAATCATTCATTTTTTGGAAACTGGAAAGATACACAGATTTGATTTGCCATGTTGCTTATTTCTTATTTACTTGTTAATTTTCTTGATTACTTTTTAACCACTCAGTTCCCTCATTTGTTATATTATTTTTTATTGTTTGTTGTTTTAATTATGTGACCTTTTATTTTATTTTGTGAGGAAACTTTTAGTTGTATTTTATCGGTTTTATTTTTTGAGTTATTGCTTGTTTTTATGTATTGGAGCTTATTTGTTCCTGATGTACAGCACTTTGTTTCAGTGCTTTATAAATAAAGCTGAATGATTGATTGATTGTGCTCATCTCCCTAATATTTTCAAATTACATTAAAATGTCATGATATATGGATTCATTTTGCATCCAATGAAAATTTAAATATTATTTAAATTTTGTGAATGTTTGGAACCATTTTTATTGTGTCTTTGCTCATGTTTGTCCAATTTCGTGCTTTATTTTGTTCATTTTTTTTGTTTTTGTTTGTTGATTTGCAGGTTTTTTTTAGGCTACTGTGTTCTTTTTGTGGATTATTTTGTCTGCTTTTGTTCATTCTGTTGAGTTATTGCTCATTTTGTGTAACTCTGTTGTCCACAATAGTACATTAAAATGAAGAATAATGTAACATAAGTTAAGTGCTTTATGTTTGTTTCATTATTTTTGTTCATTTTGCTGTTCATTTTTTTTATGTACATTGTTTTAAATTATTTTGCTCGTTTTGTGGGTGATTTTCTGTTTTCGTTTTTTCTTTTTGCCCATTTTGTTTATTCAGTGATTACTCAGTCCATATTTATGTATTGAATAACAGTGCAAGTTAAAATAAGCTAAAATGTTAAATACACAAAAATGTTAATTGATTAATTTCACATACTGTGAAAATATATACTGTACACAGTATAATGTCAGTTTATGATATATCTTATTACTCGTTTTGTTCATTTTGTTGCTTATTTCATTCATTTTATTGAAAAACTTAATTCTTTTGCTCATCTAATTCATCTTTTTATTAACTTATTTCACTTTCTTGATTGCTTGGCTCATTTTCATTCATGATGTCACTCTGTTCATATTCTTGATTATTTTCTTCATAATTTTATTCCCTTAATAAAATTGCAGAATAAGCACAGATTAATGCATTAACAATTTGCGACAGAAAATGAAGTGGGGTAATTCAGTGCTGAAAATTTCTATGATCCAGAAATGGCTGACTTAACTAAACCGTCGTCCTTGCAGAATAGCTCATCATCTGTGACATGAGAAAAGCAGAGTTTTCCCCCTGGCGCGTCTCCTCCCAGCTCCACGCTGGATGTCTGGCTTCCCACAAAGACGGCTTTGAATTCACTCCATGACTCTACCTCTACGGCGATGCACACACATACACTGTGCTACCTGGCAGTCGTAAGCTTATCATCCATACGTTGTCTCATAAGTACAGTCACACTTGCTGTAATCCTGACATCCCTGTTCTGTGCCCTGCGGTGTCTCTTTAATGTTAAAAGTAAACTGTGTCATATTATATCCTCTAAGTAGAGTTCTGTAACAACCTTATATGAATGAATGTTTATTTCACTGATGTACAACCCTGTTTCCAAAACCACTGAACCGCTGCATATAGGAAAAATGTAATTTGCATCATTATATGAACTGCAGATTTAAATGAAAACGGCACCAAGACAACATATCAAATGTTGAAACTGATATATATTTTTTAATTATATACACACAACACATTTCAAGAAAGCTGAGCCAGGAAAAGATGTGAAATGCTTAAGAAACACACCTGGTGGAACGTTGCAGTCTGAGTATAAAGAGCATCCGAGAGAGGCTGAGTCTGTTTGAAATAAAGATGACGGGGCTCACCACACTGTCAAGACTGCACTGGCAAATAGAGTAAGCATTTAAGAATAATCTTTTTCAGTGAAAAACTTTAAAGAATTTGGGGATTTCGTATTCTACAGTTTATAACATCACTAAAAGTTTAAGACATTCTGAAGAAATCTTTGTACACAAGGAACAAGGGTGAAAACGGGTACTGGATGAGTATGATCCGCAGGCCTCAGATGGCATGGCATTAAAAACAAATGTGATTCAGTAGTAGACGTCACTGCATAGGCTCTTAAACACTCCAGCACCCATTCACGGTTTGTCACTGAATCCAAAATGACAGATGAAACTTTATTACGAGTTCATTTGGCCTGTGGTGTGGTAAACTGAACTGCTGTCTGGCATTCAAAACTTGCAGTTCTTCACAAAAATCATGGATGCTGCGTCCTTCAGGCTAAAGAGCCTTGTTATCAATACTCGGTTCAAAACCCATTGTGATGGCATTGGGGAGCGCTTGTGCACAATGGCATGGGCACATTTGCATTTTTTAAAATTTCAGAACAGTGCTAAACCACATTCAGCACATATTCCAACAATATGGCTCTGTAGTAGAAGACTCTGGGTGCTAAACTGGCCTGCCTACAGTCTTGACATGTCTCTTATTGAAAGTGTTTCCTGTGTAATGAAATTTAAAATATGACTAATATGATTTGAACTGTTGCACCATTGATATGTTAAAGCAACCAAGAATGTAAGGCATTATACTTTTCAGCACTTATAGGAGAGATCATGTAACAAAGTAGTAAGGATGACTGTAATTCAGCTTTTTCAATGTGTTGCTGGCATCAAATGAGCAGTTATATGTGTGGGCATTTAATGTTATTTTGGGTTATTTTCGATGAAATATAGGATTTCAGTGTTTGAAAATCATCATATCATTTCTATTACTGGGACTCAACGTGGAAACAGTTTTGTGACATATGTTTTCTAAGATTCCATCAAAAGCTTGCCAGATGCTCTTTTGGCAAGATTGTTCAACCCTATTTGTGAGAGATTCAGGAAATAATAAGGTTTATGCATGTTTCATTATAGACAGTGGTTATGTCACATAACCAGACGTAGATCTTTTCCGGCTCACAGAGGTCTGCAGAAAATCATAATGAACTGACCTTTAGAAATCTCATGGCAGTGGCAGTGAGCTGCATGGGGAATGGAAAACACACAATGCCTGTGGAATCAGTGAAGCATCTAATTTCTGAATTTTTTGCCTTAATGGGGAAAAATTAAAATGGCCAAATTGCCAAATACACAAAACCACAGAGGAGTCATCATTACTGGTCAAAATTAGTTTATGAATCAGCTGTAGCATGAAAAACCAGCACAGTTCACAATGCTGAGAGTACAAAGCACCTGTACTGTAAACCCCAGAAGCTGATTTATCTGAATTTTAAAAGTTAGACAATTTTCTCTATCCTTAACATACAGTAAGTCTTTATGTACTGTACATGGACTTAAAGAGCAGTTCAGCGATTCACCTAATGTGGTGCTGAAAATCGATCGTATGACTGCATTATGAATTGTTGTGCATTTGATATACATGTGGAAAAGATGATATGTGCAAACATTCCCACATGGCCCCATTAGCACTCTTTTCTGGAGCTACTCCTATAACAGCTATTTCTGTAACAAAAGGAAAAAAAAGTATTGATTTTTGCTGTTACCAGTTTGTTTATTCGGACTGGAGACAGAACCAGCAGGGAAGGATGTGATTTGTGGTAGAGTATAATGATTCATCCCTAGTGCTTCTGAGCCTAGAGTTTCACACCACATTTAGTAGGTATTGACCGCAGAACAGGAACACCCAACATCTGAAGTTTGGAGATGCTCTGAACCAGTCTTCTACATCACAGTTTGCCCTTTTTCAAAGTTGCTCAGTTTGTTGTGTTGCTTCCAACACAACCAGCTAGTGCTTTGTGTTTTTCAAAAGTAACACTTTCCTCACCATCTCTCATCCACATGTAAACAGTGGTTAAAATCACTAAAATGTTTTATTTTTAACCCTGGAGGCACCTTTTATAATTTACATACCCTTTTTACGAAGGGTGTGACAGTACATGTATTTGCATACCGATTTTTCAGTATGGACAGTTTGGTACGGTACAGGGGTGTATCGAGTTCCCACACAAAACATGATGAGGGACAGGAAGTGTAAGTGCCTAGCGTCATAGCCACAGATGTCTACAAGTACATGCAGCCCAGCCTCCGGCTCTCAGGCCACTTGACCGAAGGGGAGTCAGTCAGATTTCCCTCCATGGCCCCTTTTCCACCAACATTCCCAGGAAATTTTATTACCAGGAATTAATTTTCCTGGATAAAAGAATTCCTGGTAATCTAAATGCTTTGTGTTTCCACTGCCCTCTAAAGTTCTGGGTAATTTATTTAAAGCCTCAAGACTATACAGAGAGTAAACCCAACAGAACCACCAAGAGCAAGCCAAGGGCAATGGGGGAGGAAAAACTTCCTTTAATGGAAGATAAAAACCTCAAGCAGATCCAGCGGCTCAGGGTAGGCGGCCATCTACCTCGACCGGTTGGGGTAAGTGGACAGAGGAGAGACAAAAGAAAAGAGTAGAAATAGAACAACAAACACTGGATGACGTCCATAGTCACTGGACTGGTCCACAATCAACAAACACACAGCAAAGACATCAAGACACCTGAAGACTTTCATTTCTTTTATTGTATAGATATTGTCCTGAACCCTGTGCTCATTCTCATGTATACAATTTGAAAAGTGCTTATGCTGTACTTATTTTTTGATGCCATGCAAATGAGCAGATTATATAAGATCAGAATTTGTCAAATAAAACATTAAATGAAAAACAAAAGGTACAAAAACAACATGCCGTGACACTAAATAAATATGCAAAAAGAGTTGGTGACTGCTGTGACCGGTGACGGCTGGGGCTTCTGTCTGTTCTTCATTTTATTTTTATTTTGTTTTTTGAGAATCTTTTATTTGAGAATGTACTGCCAGCAGTTTGCATTTCTTGTTTCATTAAAGCTGTTCCTGTTTACACAAAACCTTTTACTGCACCAAAAATTAACTGAACTATGGCCTTAAAACCAAGGTACATACCAACCCATGATTTTTGGTTTACTGTTACACCCCTACATTTTACCCTTAGGTTCCAAAATCATAAAAGTGTAATAAAAATGTAATATATAATTATTTTTTCACCACATCAAATCATTCCAACACCTTCAAATATAAACACAGATACAGTATTAACTTAAAAAAAAAAAAAAAATTTTAATACCCGTTTTGTCACAAGAACTCCTGATATCTTCAATGGCAAAAACACAAACTATGCAATATTTTCCAAAAACGAGGTGCAAAGTGTCTGGGTCGTCTGTTGCTCTATCCCTGCTCTTTTCTCTTGTGTCCCCTCTGTCCACCCACCCCAACCGGTCCAGGCAGATGGCTGTCTATCCAGAACCATTAGTTCTGTTGGAGGTTTTTCTCTCTCCGTTAAAGGAAGTTCCCCTCATCTGTGCAGAGAGATTTTATAAGACAAAGGTTGTGTGGACAGGATTTCTTTTCAAAAACAGAGGAGGCAAAACATAACTGAAATTATGAAAGACAAGAGAGAAATTTTCACTTGCTGCCTAATATGTAACTAACTGATGGGAGTCATTGTAACAACATAACCAACACTGTTATCACTTCACATGTCAGTGGCCATAGCGGTGTATACTGTTTTGTACAGTACATGTATCACATCATCACTCGGGCTTTTCCCAGCACCAAACTATCATTCTATTAGTTAATCTTTATTTACTGGACAACTTTTTCTGATTTGGTGCAAGACTCTGGTGAATCCACCGGAATATTCCTTCATCATCCTGACACATTCTGCTGACACCTGTCACTCATCCTACTAAAGGAGTTCCCCATGGTGTCATCAGACTGCAGTACTTGCTTTCAGTCCCCACTATTGTCTGTGTGATGTGTTACACTTTGATGAAAATGTGTGTGAGAGCTTTTTAACAGAGGACAGGAGAACACAAGGTAAGAGGCAGGACAATTCATCTTTTAAGGCGGCATGAAATAAGCCATTTGGTTCAAGTTGCCTGATCAGCTTTGTCATCAATGTCAAGCTCCAAACTGTGTCAGAAGAGGAGATGAACAACTTCAATTAACCTGGAGATAAGATTGTTTTCCACTTAAACAATAATAGAGGCTGATGTGACTCACAGAAAGCAGCATTATTTCTTTAAACGCTTCTCAAACACGAACAATGGAGTTGAAAATAGTGTTTCTCAATGGATTTATTAAAGCATGTTTTACTGACCGAATCACTTAAAACCATTTGGTATAATGCAGTAAATATTCTTAAAATAAAGCAAAGTGGTATGAATCACTGTCTTTACTTATTGTACTGAAATTAATGTCTGCATTTGTTCATTTAAAATCTGCTTCTTAAGCACATTAATGACTGGTGCTGGGTGAAGGCATAGATAGGACCAGGGCAATGGCTGTGGATGAGGCAGTGTGGAAGTAACTTAAAGATGTAATGCCACCGGCAGCCACTAGGGCACCATCTGTTTGGCTCCATAAAGCCCTGGGTCCTAGAGTTTCACTGGACTTCTCTCTATAAATAAAAATGAATCAATTTTGTCCTGAGCAATCACAATATTGGTACATTTTATTTGAACCTTCTAGCATGTGATCTGGTGGTCCATCTTTAAATTTTTTCTCCATAATTACGAGATCTGTGAGTCATAATTATGAGATGCGAATTGCAATTACGAGATCTGCAATTCGTAATAACGAGATATGGATCTTGTAATTATGAGACAGTGGGTCTTATTTTTGTGCAATGAATGCAGTGCGCTACCGTAGTATGATGCAGCCATGGACCATTCGTCCTTTTATTTGTCACAAGTTCACTCATTGAAGTAAGGATTCACCTTTGTATCTTCAGCTGCAGCCTCTTCGGCCCTTGATGCTCACTCTTTGATGTGTCTCACGAGGAACTGAGACACATTTCAGGATAAGACTGATTTCTGGATCACAATCAAACATCCAATAATTGAGGAGACAAGGAGACAAAAAAGTAGGAAAATGAGATACACTTCAGGAGGGCAGAAAGAGAGCTCTTTCTCCACTGGTGTCAATTCATTTTAATGACACAGGAAGGTGAGCAGATCAATTATGAAACAGTCTACGTTTTCACCTGCATTGTAACTGGTCCTGAGATCATTAATGGAAAGAATGCACATACAGTGCATGTAATGTTGCCAAGTGACCATGAGGCTCAACAATAAGTCAAGCAGGTGTAATAGTTAATACACTCTCTCATAATATTCTGTCAGGAAGGATATATCTCCATTTACAATGTTTGTTTGTTTGTGTGTTTGGTTGCAGCAGGATTTCTCAAATAGTGGGGTGCGATGAAATACTGAGGGGGGGGGGTGGGGGGGGGGCACAGTGAAACTACTGTTTGCTCTTTCATTGCTGTACCAGAAAAAATTGTAATTGCACATCTGCTGTGGTAGGTGGCAGTGGCAGTATCACACCTATAGGGATGACAAGAAAGGTGGAGAGAGACGGAGATGAGACGAAAAAAATGTCTAAGCTAAGACTTGGAAATATGACTAAGCTTATGTAGCGCTTGGTTTCACTGTGACTACAGTAGGGGACAAGGAAAGAAATCTTTACTTTGCTTAAAAATGTGGGCAGCAAACGGCATGAAGCCAAATAAAATAAGGCACCACTTTGCAACCCAACCACGCTGATAAGCCACTTGAATATTTTCAGTGAAAAAAGTTTTCCTTAATAAGGATGTAATGTTATTCAGAGTAACAATTTGATAGAAAATGATGCTACTTATAGTCACGGCGGAGGGTGGGGAGGTGGAACAGAAAACAATTGCGAACCACTTGTTTACAGTAATTTCAAAAAGTTATGTAGACATTTTGGTGTAATTTTCAGGATATATCAGGAATGGCTCAAGGGAAAGTTGATTACATTTTGAGCAATTTTCAAGATTTTTGCTTGTAACTCCACAAATAAAACATAAAAAAAATCATAATTATAGGTTGTGTCATATCACAAAGTTTGATCTGGATCCTGACAATATTCCTGATCTGATGAGCCACAGTGCTTCCAATAGGGGGGATGTGGGGAGCTTCCTTGGCAGAGGTCATCACTATCGGAGTACTTTCCTGTTTTACTCATCATGTCATAGGGCTCTGTGCTAAAAAAAACTTACATGAAATACATGGCGTCTTCAGTTTGACAACATATGTATTTCCAAGTATTTTTTCTTAGTTCAGTAGCTTATCTTATACAGAGTGGGCCTAATTTGACTTCTCATCTAATCTTCTTGTATAATGTTCTTTAATTTTCCCTGTGAAAGCCACCTTTCTCCTCTTGTAATTACGCCACTCATTCAGAAAGGTACATGTGGACAGAGTATAAGTGGGACAGGGCCAATTTAAAGTATTTTAGGCTACATGTACAAGCGTACTAGAGGTCGACAGATCATTGGCTTGGCCATTCATCGGCGCTGATGTTTGGAATTTTGATGTTTTGGTGTTTTTTTAAATCCGACGGGCCAATATCAAGAAATCATTTAAATCAATTAAAAGCTGGGTTATTTTGGCTCAGATGCTGCCACCCCTCTCGCTCTCTCTCTCCTGCCACATCTGTCTCCAGCATTGTCCCGCCCACCACGCCATCTGATTGGTTAAGCAAGCCGCAGTATGCTTAAGTGGCAGAGCCACAGGAGTGGAAACTGTCCACACACAGAGGTAAAGTTTTCTAGTGTGGAGAAGCTCTGGAGAGCAAACACATGTCAACGGTAAACGCAGAAAATTCTCCCAAAATTGTAATAAGCATCTCAGTGCTCTACATCTCACAACTACTACTAACGTTACAGTGTGCAGCCAAATAAAGTAAGAGCAGAGTAAAAATTGCGCAGCTCTGTTAGGTCGTAGCTCGCTAGCTCTCAACATGTCTGTGAATTCCTTGAAAGAAGGCTGCTGATAATATAACATTAGTTTCCTGGTCTGGATCTAAACGCTCAGCAGACTATGTATTAGAAATGGGTTGAATGTATGTAGTGTGGAGAATAGTGTGTGTTTGCATGAAAGTCACATGAAAAACTTTATAGCTCATGACTACTACAATAACTTGTGGGTCTAGGATCCATGCACTTCTGGAGCTATTTATTTTCTATTTATTTGGTTAAATAAACATGCTTCAGGCATTTAAATGAAGTGTCTGTATTATTCAACATTTTTATGCCAATTTTTACACCTTTACTGCAAATGAATATCCAAATATCGGTTATCAACCTCCTTAACTACAAATAATTGGTATTGTATTGGTCCTGAAAAACCCATATAGGTCGATCACTACATTCCAGGTTACAAACATCCACTAACTTCTACATCTCTGCTACAGAAAACTCCTTGTATCCTCTGCTTCTTCTTGGCCTGTGTTGTTTTCTGAGACAAACGCGCATAAAATGTGGTTAACTCATTTGTCTAACAAGCTGATGGTTCTACAGGTCCTTCTCAAAAAATTAGCATATTGTGATAAAGTTCATTATTTTCTGTAATGTACTGATAAACATT
>JAQQAE010013027.1:0-12918 GCA_029823295.1 Pseudamia nigra | reverse complement strand
CGATTGGACCCACAAGTTGCTACAATGTTGCAATTCTCAACTAGTTCGGTCCACATTCACACCAGCATTTTTGCAAATGAACCAATCACTATGAATGTTGTATATCCCCCCACTCCTGTGGTGGCACTGTTAACATAATACGGTGGTATCTCGGATAACAAATTTAATCCGTTCCGGCGTCATGTTCGGTATCCGAATGATTCGTTATGCAAATAGCTTTTTCCGTAAGAATACATGTAAAAAAAACCAGTTAATCCGTTCTGGACGCATGACAAACGCCCATATAAAGTATGTATTACACACCTCTACGTGCACATTTATTCATTATTATTATTATTTGAAAAGGAAGTTGCATGAAATTAGTTCTAAAAATGATTTAAAGTGTATTCTTACCTTGCCTGATGACTTGGTAGTGTGTCCGTGGACACTGCACACGTCCGTAACTGGAAACAACGCCGCTGTCGGCGGCCCAACAGCGGGACGCGCTGCAGTGCTGGCCGTGTCCGCCCATGTCGACGCGGTCCGACACGGCCAGCCCGTGTCCGCCTGTGTCGACACGGTCCGACACGGCCAGTGCTGCCCAGGTCGGGACCGTGTCCGCTGCCCGTGTCCAACCGTGTCGACAGGGCCAGGAGAGGGACACACTGCTTGCCGATAGCTTCAATGATGGTACAGTATCACCACCGATTTCCTTCTCTTTGATCCAAAGCAGCAGTTCTCCACAACACAAGCTCTCCATAACACAAGCTAACGGCTATTAGCCGTTAGCCTGTGTTAGCTTAGCTAACAGCTGTTAGCTTTGCCGAGACCCAGAAGTGACTATTCGTTCTCCGATTAAAACCTCGTTGTCCGAGTGAAATTTTTTGCAGCTTTTTTCTTATGGAATCCGAATTTTTCATTGTCAGAAGAGTTCATTGTATATGTATATGGGAGTTTTCTTGGGTCTTGGAACAGATTAACTGGTTTTACATGTATTCTTATGGGAAAACCGGTCCCAGATCACGAGTTTTCCGCTTTACAAGCTGGAAACCTGTGGTTCCACTGTATTTAATTATTCTTGTTTGTCCTCATGTGTAAACGGTGTCCGTCTGTCTGTCCTCTGCCCGGTTCGTTGTCGGTCTCTCAGCTCTGAAACGTCAGATAACGTGTGCGTTACGAGCCACGCACACTCACACAGCGCAGCGTTTTTTACTGGCTGCCGCGACCCTCGCCGCGCATCGTACGAGCAAACGGAGAAAATCCCTGCAGCCAACGGGAACCAAAGCCATAGCGGCTCACGCCAAAGAGCAGCAAGAGACGAGGAGGCGGGGAAAAGGGGAAAAAATCAGCCTGAATAGAAAAAATGATGACTGTAGTTTGATGGACAGCTGTTAATATGTCTCAATATTAAATACAGAATTATTCCAGTTTAACCCTCGTCTGGTGAAACACCAGAGAGTACAATCAGTAGTCAAGTAAAAGTAAGGAGAAGTACTCATGTACTCATAAATAAAAGTACTTGAGGTGGTGAGTAGCTTTATTACATGGAACAGATTCATTTCAGCTTTTTTGGGGGGTGATCTTTTTGCTTATTTTTTGGTTCATTTTGTTGCTTATCTTGGTGGTTTTGCAGGACGACTGTTCATTTTTCCTTCACATTGGTTCATTTTTATTTCACATTTGTTCATTTTTCTTCACATTTGTTTATTTTCCTTCACATTTGTTCATTTTTGCTTCGCATTTTTTAATTTTTCCTTCACATTGGTTCATTTTTCCTTCACATTTGTTCATTTTTCTTTCACATTTGTGCATTTTTCTTTTACATTTGTTCATTTTTTTCACATTTGTTCATTTTTCCTTCATATTTGTTCATTTTCTTGGTTATTTTTGTTCAACTTGCTGTTCCTTGTCATTTCATGGATAGTTTTGCTTCTTTTTGTGCACGTAACAAAGAGTCACTTTGTTATTAGTAAGTGGATAAATGGGATTAGTTCTAGTCATATCAGCACTTTATAACCATAAAAAGAAGTTTTTCTTCCCCCCCGTCGCCTTTTTCTTGCTCTCGGTGGTTCTGTCGGCTTTTACTCCGTATAGTCACAAGGTCTCGGCCTTGAATTGTGAAGCACCTAGAGATAATCGACGGTTATGATTGGCGCTATACAAATTAAAATTGAATTGAATTGATGTGGATAATTGTATTTTTTCATGCCGCACAGAGAACAGAATAGACACATTTACACGTGTTTAGAAATGATTGACGTATTTGTTGAACATTTAATGTAATACACCGGTGTTTTCAGACGCTGCAGGTTCAGGTCACCGACGGGGAATTAGTCAAAGTATTATAACAAAATTAAAAATCTGTGTAAAGTAAATGTAGTAATGTGCAGAGGGTAAAAGGTGATAGAGATGTGATAAGGAATGTTCACTCATCGGTGTTTGGCCAAAAGTGTCCCCGGGGATCCAACCACCCATAAGAAGGTTCCGCTTGGGATGATGGGTTGTAATTGTGTAGGGGTGTTGCATGGGGAGGATGAATGGGAACTTTAGGGGATACTGTGTTATTGTAAGTTATGTACTTTGATGCTTGTATAGATTTTAAATTGTATTATAAATTATGTGGGAATACCCTGCTGTGGTTTGAGCCTCATCAGTAGCAAAGTATAAAAGCGCTGACCGCTACTCATTGTGTTGTGTTGCTGCCGCTGGAGGTCGTGTGCTCCACATGACCTCTGTGCAGGCATTGTATCGCAAGGGGTCGGTGAATAAAACACCAAAAAAAAGATTAACTGCAACGTATTCTGACTCTGCTTCATCACCAGAACTGGAAACCGGACTGCCGCCAAATTCTGAAACCGAAAATACACATCATACTTGGCAACAAACACAGTCCCCTCCTTGAATCACCACCTTATCATGGTGGCTATGGCTATGTTGTTGGGGGCAATTGACCCATGGTAGGGCCTCCCAAGGCAAATTGGTCCTGGGTGACGGGTCGGACTAGGAGCGATTCAGAAGACCCTTATGACTATGCCTTCTTGTGGGCCCACCACCTGCAGGGTCTGGTGCTGTGTGGTTTGGGTGGCAGCTGAAGGTGGAGGTCTGGTTGGTCCAGTCCCCAGTTGCCAAAGGTAGCTCAAACTGGGGAAGAGGCCCTAGGACAGACAAAGGACACGTTGGAGGGACTATGTTGCTCGATGGGCCTTGGAGCACTTGGAGGACCCCCTAGAGGAGGTGGAGGAGGAGAAGGAAGTCTGGGTTTCTCTGCTTAGGCTGCTGCCCCCAAGACCCTGACCAAGATAAATGGAAGATGATGGATGAATGGATGGGTTTTCCATAGAGATGAACCAAAATTCTATATGAAAACACGATAAAGGTTAAGAACACAGCTATATTAGAATTTATGTCTTTTTATCCTATGAGATGCAGATGCTCGGAAATGAATTTCTGTGCATCCAACTCCATCTGTTCAGTATGAACACAGAGCAGACGGAGGGTTTTCATTTGTTGAGAAATGTGCATTTATTTTCATCAATCACTAGGTTTTATTTAGTTATTGTCTAGTTTTTGTTGGTGAAAAAGTCTGTAATAAGACTCCAGCTGACGTCTTTCGTTAAAGTGCTCGGACGCTTCCGGTGCTTTTCCGGTACTTTGTACATGTACAGCTCATTAGTCCGTGGGTAATGGTTTGACTAAATGAAAAGGTCAGTTCTTCTGGGGGATAATAATTATCCATCCTGGTCATTTTGGTTTTCCTACAATAATTATGTTCTTTGCAAATAAAAGTAACTTACTGTTAAAATGAATCTAGCATGATTTAAAATGTAAAAACCTGACACAGGAAACAGTAGTGGAGAAAAATCAGAAAACAAAACACAACTAAATTGTCTGTGAGGTGCTAATTATTAACCTTGTCTGTAAAAACAGTTCAAAATGATCATGAAGTACATATTTTCTATTGAAAATGATCAAATTCTCTTTCACACATAAGATACTTGAGTCTGTAAATGATGAACAGATTGATGTCATGGTCCTACAGTGTCTGATTTTCTTAATTTGTTCTTCATCGCTGCCTTTGCTTGTTGAGGTAACAAACTGTTGCGATTATGTATTTGTTCAATAATTTGTGTAGAGTACGTACGTGAGTACACATAAGTTGACTGTGAAGTCATAACAATTTAAATGACAAACCAGAAAGCACTTCGGCTGTGTTCGCGCTGCACGTCTCAATGCTCAACTGCAATATTTTGCTGAAATCTGATTTTTTTTGCATGGTCGTTTACATTATATTTTAAATGCAAAGTCCGTGAGACTCCAGTGTGAACAGTACAGCTACGAAGTGACCCGCATGTGCAGAAAAAGACGTGACGTCACACATTGGCGCCAATGCACCAATGGGTTGTTTGCCAACCGCTATAAAACTCTAAAGAAGAAGAATTTACAGAGGTAAATATGACTCTACACAAGTCAGCGTGTGGATCAGTTTTGAAGTTGTTGTGCAGTTGGAGGTGACAAAATTATGACCAAGTGATTCCGACTCCATTGATTTTGTCGCGTCCCGCCTCCTCCAGCGCAGAACTGCGACGTCCGTCTCGCTGCGATGAGGTGAAAGTCGGATGAAATGTGACACGTCGTCAGACTGAGGTCGCTTTGAAAAACATCAGATACATATTCAATTTAAAACACGTCTGAGAGCGACCTGGGTTTTGAAAAATTCGGATTTGTTCAGTTCAGACTACCATGAAAAAAAATCAGATATGGTGAAAATAAATCAGATTTTGTGTGCAGCCTGAAGGGAACCTGCCCTCCGCCGTGGCAGTTCGGTTCTCAGAACTGAACTGAAACTTTCTGAGATGCTTCAATCTATAACGGTGTGTTTTTTCAGCTTCCAGGCCTGTTTTGTGAGTTTGTTTTTTAAAATAATTCTGTTGAACTACAATTCAAAAGCAGTGTCTGATTTTCATTGGTTAATTTTATTATTACTTTTGTCAGATTCAAGTTATTTCTGTGACCATCGTGGGTTTTTCTGTCATTTACAGAGGGGACCAACAATTTTATCCACGTTTGTACATTTTTTTCTGTCCAAAAATGTCTCTTTAGTTCATAAAGGTTCCATAGATCTGCTTCGGTGAAATATTCTAATGTTTACTCACCTGAGGCTTAATTGGAGACAAAAGTACAAAAGTAGGATGAAGAAATGCAGCATAACTGGAAAAGTGCAGCTCGATAAAGCGTGAGCTGGTTTAATCGGTTGCACGTTGGTCACGTCAGGATGAAAAGGTGCTGGTTTGTCAAACCAGGTGAAGATACGTTTAGTGCAACCTTCAACAGGCCACTGTGATCCATCACAGACCCACTGATCGACTGCAGGAAGACGACGGGAAATACATGACGGGCTCATTGTTCTTCTCATAGAATGTGATGAAGATGTGAAACATATTCATAAAAAGAAAATACAGCTTTTGTAAAAATAAATAATGAGAAACAGCCTGGCGACAATAAGAGACACGAAGCCTTTTGGCGTGAGTTACAGTGTGATTTTCTGTGTTGTCATTTTGTAACAGACACACTGATCCATGGGAGTGGAATTATCTTCTCCGTCATACACGATAAATCGCTGTGGACACGTACGTTTGCGTGGTACGTGTGCATCAGAGGACACGGCAGCATCTGAGAAGAAGGATTTCATTAACGACCTCTGTGAGGACGCTGCGCCGTTAACCGGAGCGACTTTTTCCATAGGAATACATTTAAAACCAATTAATCTGTTCTGGACCCACGACAAACTCCCATATAAAGTATGTACAGTGGTCCCTTGTTTATCGCGGGGGTTATGTTCTAAAAATAACCCGCGATTGGCGAAATCTGTGAAGTAGATTCCTATGGAAAAACGCGCTCAAAACCTGTTTTCAGGCCCAAACATTTGTTTGAGAAACAAAAAAAAACAAACACTTTCCTACAAAAAAACCACAATGGCCTCCAGAAACTGACCCCCATGAAGAAGGAGATTATTGGACTTCACGCGCCCTTGCCCGGACGTGGGATACCGGGGCAAGGGCTCCGGAGCAGCTGGTTGTGTTAACTCGGCTAACAGCCAGCTAACATGGCTAACAGCTGGCGCTCCGGCCATGTTCACACAGCCGGTCCGCGTTAACACAGGCGCTCCGTTAGCCGTGTTAGATACAACGCTAACACGGCTAGCAGCTAACACTCGGACCCGGATGTGGGAGCGAGCGGGTCCTTCTGTTTTCTGAATTAGAACCAGGCGTGACACAGGTAAACCGACGGAGAACATGTAAACGCACAGTAAAAAAACAGAGTTGCTGCGTGGATTTGCAGTGTAAGTTTTTCATTTCAAGCAAAGGCCACAGAAGCTCTGTAATTCCTGCTTCTAAATCATTCTAATTGTTTTTATTTGTATTATTCTTCAATCCAGCACATAGATCTGGAGTCTAGTAAACGAATAAGTAAAATCCCCCTGCCCTTATACAAGTAAAATGTTTAATCTATAAACATTATTCATGTAAGACAAAGTAATGAAGAGGCAGAAGTGAGACCAGGCTTTCTGTTGGTGCCATAACATTTATTTTGTTTTTATTTGCTTTATACAGACAGAACTGCTGTTGAAAATCTACATCAGTATACAACAGGCTTATTGCCATTGTCTCTTGGTATTTTGTCCACAGTTCGTCCCTTTTGTCCACATTGTGTTTCTACTGTACATACATGACCCAAGAGAGGGCTTCATTTGAATTTTAACCATTTAGACACAACCCAGGACCCGTTCACGTCTTCACTTACACTTAACCCTATGACGCTGTGTACATCATATTTGATACACACATTTCTTAGACCTATTGCATCATCACATGGTAAAAACTTTGCTCAAAACCCTGTTGATACAGTCTGTTACTTGTCTTTTGTCTCCAGGTGGAGGTGAATTATGTTTAACACCCACTGTGTCAAATATGAAACAAATAAAAAAAACATAGATGTAAAATATTTTTGTTTATTTATTTATTTAGGCTTCAGATTTTTTTAAAAATCTGAATTTTCTGTGCTTTATTTCTTGGGTCAGGCTTTATGGGGTTAAAACTTCAGACCAACAGTATGGCATTGAATTCGTCTCCAACCCTGCACACATAATGAACAGGCACATGCAGGTGTGTTCACACCTGTTGGTCCGGTCCAGCGGGTCGATTGGACCCATTGGACCGGACTAACAGGTGCGTTCACACCTGTTGGTCCGGTCCAGTGGGTCGATTGGACCCACGAGTTGTTACAATGCTTCAATTCTCAACTGGTTCGGTCCACATTCACACCAACCACTATGAATGTTGTTCATCCTCCCACTCATGTGGTGGCGCTGTTTACAAAATACTGTGTTTTGGTGACGTAAGCGAGAGCTGATTGGCTCAGCATCTGTAGAGGGAAAAATCCAGCAGAGGAAAATATTGGCTTTAGCTTTATTTCGGAATAATGAATGGTACTATTTTACTTGTTTTTGTGGCGATTTATTGTTATCATTTGTTTGTGCAAAAAGCACAAATACTGCTGTTGTTCCATGGAAATTGTATTCGGGTCGAAAACACTGTGCTTCTTTTTGGCACAGAGAAGACGCTTCAGAAGACTCTGACATAGAGAAGTTTACTAGCTTCTTCACAGCTTGCTACGGAAGCCTCCGTAGACCAAAAAGGGCTACATTACAGACAGCTGGACCGAACCGAGACTGGTCAGAATTCTCACCATCAGCGAACCGCGCTGGAGTTCGGATGGAGGCGTACGGAACCGTACCGAGACCACCTCCACAAGGTGGGTCTCGGTACGGTTCTTTAGTAAGAACCAAAACAAACTGGTTACTGTCACACGAGCCCAAACAAACCAGACTTGCAGGTGTTCCGGACTCCGGTCTCCGGTCTGTGAAAGCACCCTAAGACCTCGCTGATACTCCAGACCCGCTCATCCAGTTGACCTTTGAGACTTGTGTTGTGGTCACTTTAAGCAACCACAGCATTCGGCCGGTTTGACCACGGTGGAATGAGGACGAGCCCTTAAAGACGACCTGAAGTCTACGAGAGCTTTGACATGAGGAAGGGAAATTCAGAAAGGAACCTGGAAAAAAGAGCGTGGGTGGGAATGTGGACAAAATTTAAGACCTAGGTTACAGGAAGCTGGCACATGACAGCTGACAACAACTGATTTTATTATGCAGGTAGAATCTCTGCAGGTCATAAAATTCTCTAAAACGGTCCTTCTTTGCTTAACATGTATTTTATTTTTGTATCTGATAAGTGAAAGTGCTTGTGTGTTACAATTTCTGATTTTACTGCTAATTTCCACTGTCACTAGAAAGGTTTTTAATATACGAGTCATAAGACGTGAGACACAGCATGCATTTACCTCCACCAAAGACGAGGTACAGTGGATATAAAAAGTCTACACACCCCTGTTCAAATGCCAGGTTCTAGGAGGTATGTATGTATCTTCAACATTCACAGAGTTAGACCCAGAAGAAAACCACCATGATGGACATATTATTTATGGTGAATAACTATTGAACTAATAATGATATGTATGTGATTTCAAATGCTAATGGTAGGTTTTCATGGTGAAATAATCCAATAATGAGGTTCAAATGCATTTAAGAATATTACTTTTGGTGCAATAACCTTATGGAAAAATGAGCATCGGTTCAAATAATAACTGTGAAGAGAAACAGCTGTTTTGGCGGAGGTCTACGCTCTCTGATGGATTTATAATTTATTTATTTAATAGGGAGAAATTCCATTAACACAGACAAGTGTGTCACAGATTCTGATCCATCATCTTCTGTTTATCCTGGTCGGGGTCTCGGGGTCGGCAGCCCAAGCAGAGAAGCCCGGACTTCCCTCTCCCCAGGCACCTCCTCCAGCTCCTCTGGGGGGGTCACCCAGGGGTTCCTGGGCCAGCTGAGAGACGTGTTCCTCCAGCGTGTCCTTGGTCTGCCCTAGGGCCGCCCCCAGTTGGAGCCAGTTTTTGGCAACCAGGGATTGGACCACCCAGGCCCCCGCCTTCAGCTGCCACCCAAACCACACAGCACTGGACCCATACGACCCTTCCTGCAGGTGGTGGGCCCACAAGAAATTCATCATCATAAGGGTCTTCTGAATCGCTCTTGGTCCGACCTGTCACCTAGGACCAGTTTGCCTTGGGAGACCCTACCAGGGGCGACTTGACCCCGACCACATAGCTTCTAGGATCCACCATGATAAGGTGGTGATTCAGGGAGGATTCAGTTTCTGATTTTACTGCTAATTTCCAAAGTCAAAGGATGAGCTTTTAAGGCCACACACACTTCTCCACCCACACATGATGACATGACTCATCATCTTTGAAATTGTCTTCGATTTGGTTGTAAAACGCTGATGATTTAGTTCTGTTTTTACCTCTATCTGCATCTCATTCCGGGTTTTTCTATCTGATATTTCAGTTTTCCTTGCAGCTGTGTTTCTAGTCGGCCTCCCAGCATCACAAACAACCGGACAATCCTGCCCACGTAAACATCTCCAAGTAAGATTCACATTTACAAATGCATCATACAGCGATTGTTAAAACGTGGCATGTTCAGATCCCTCAGAACATATTGACATGTGATCTAGCAAGACCTTTGACTAACACATGATGTGACTTGACAACCAAGATGAAAAATACAAAATGCACCAAAAAGAGAAGAACTATTGACAACTGCATTAACAAAATGGCAAAAATAATGAACAAGATATCATGGATGTAAAGACAAATTGGCAAAATAATTTTAAAAAATGAACAAAAATTGGTGAAATAATGAATAAAACATAAGAAACAAAAATAAGGAAAATGTAGAAGTAAAATGAGATCCTTTATTAAGAAAATGAACAAAAGTGATTAAAAAAAATTACAAAATAAAAAAAAAATGAATGGTCTTGAATAAACCGAACAAAAACTGTAAATAAAAATCTATAACAAAAATGGCAAAATAATTCACAAAATGCATAAATATGAGCAAAATTATTAACAAATTAATTTATTTTGTTTTGTGAGCTGAACAAATCATCTAAACATAAAAAACAAAATGGAAAAAAATAAACACAATGTCAACAAATTGGCAAATTGACAAATGAATAAAAACTGGCAAAATAATCAATAAAACATTGACATGAAAATGTCTCAAAATAATGAGCAAAATCAATAAAAATGAGCAAAAATATTCACCAAAATGGTCAACAAAATGAATAAAATTTGGTAGGTCAAAAATATTCAAAACTAAATAAAAACAATCAAAATATTGAATAAAATGAACAAAAAATTAATAAAACATTGGCATAAGCAACAAAAATTAAGTAAAATTAGCCAAGTTATGAAGGAAAAAATGGCCAAATGAACAAAATATCTCTAAATAATGTGAAAAATAAATAAAATTGTCAAACAAAATGATTAACCAAATTCATAAAATTTGGCAAAATAATCAACACAAGGAACAAAAATGAACATGATTTTCAACAACATGAGTAATATATGAACAAGAACAACAAAATGAACAAAAATGATCAAAATGGCCAACAAAGTTAGAAAAATAAGGCTCAATCCTATATCAAAGACCTTATTGTTCCTATAAACCAATCAGAACTCTCCGCTCCCAGAGTGCAGGTCTACTTGTGGTTCCTAGAATCTCTAGAACCAGACTGTATTTACCAGGCTCCTCTCCTGTGGAACCAACTCCCAGTCTGGGTCCGGGATGAAGACACACTCTGTACCTTCAAAACTAGGCTTAAAACCTTCTTTTTTGATAAAGCATGTAGCTAGGATTAGGTCCGGTGACCTTTAATCCTCCCTTAGTTCTGCTCATAAACTGTTTACAGTATAAAACTGTACAAAGTGACCGTAACGTCACCCAATAGTTTCTGAAGGGTCGTTTCGAGGCCAATCAGGTCGTCACTTCCTGGACGGCATATTGGAACCAAAAACAAGATGTGACCATATTTAGACGAGCAGCAGCTGGGCTTGTGAAGCGTTCATGCCAGGGGACTCATGGGAAGCTAAGATTAGCCGCTAGCTTACTGACACAGTAAAACTTCTTCTGGCTTTTGGACCAAACTTAAAAAAGAATCATGGAATCGATCAGCTGGGCCTTGAATGAAATTGACACCTTCTTTTCAAACAGAAAGACGGGTCCGGGGGAACCCGAGGGCCCACCGGGCACAGTGGCTGTGGGGTTCTTGAGGGACACATGGGACAATTGGAAGCTCATGTGTCTTTTCGTACCTTTCGATTGAAGATGTTGAAGACAACATCAACTACAAAAGAAGACGGACAAGGCTGTCCAAAATGTGGACCTGGTGAAGCTTTGTCTCCACATTGAGCAGTTGGGGAGAGCTCTGGCGGTGCGGAATGGGACGACTTCTGAGTTAAATCGAACAGTGGTTAAAACCCTTTGTCACCAAGTGTGTCGGCGCCGACACACCTGCGCGCCACCCATCCCGCGAGGCAGGGAGGGCGCCGCTGGCGGGCTCCCGCCTCCAGCGTCAAGCACCTGACCGGAACGACCCGCTCCAGGGACAGTGCCAGACGGGGGGAGTCCGACTGGGGTGGGACACATACCAAACGGCAATGCAGGCGTCCCAAGGCGAGCCCAGGGAGGACAGAAACCTCTTTGGATTTGCTATTTTAGCAAAACATCATTGCCTCCTGGAAGTGATGATGATGATGATGATGAAAGTGTGGCGAAACAGGCCAAACCCAATGAATAAAAATCAGAAAAGAAAAAAAATAATTGTATGGGAGTCGTCGTGGGTCTTGGAACGGATTAATTGGTTTTACATGTATTCTTATGGGAAAACCGGGCCCGGCTCATGAGTTTTTGGCTTCACGAGCTTGTTCCCTCAACGGATTAATCTCATAACCCGGGTTCCACTGTACAGTTGAACTGAATTGATTTGGCAGCCGTAAAGTACAAATACAGATGTGTTGACATATGATGCACATTTTAGCTACAACATGTTAAAAAACCTATTTATACTTTAGTCATTTGTATTGATTTTGCTTAATAACTTGTTGATTTTTATTCATTTTGTTGATCATTTCAGTTCTTGTTCATTTAATGGATCCTTTTATCAATTATTTCAGTCACTTTTGATAGTTTCACTGATAATGAAGTCTATTTTTTTCTATTTATGAAGTCATTTCTATTAATTTCTGGAATGCATCGGTGCAGGTGGCAGCGACTGACAACAGCCCGTTGCCTTTTCTCCACTGTTTCTTAACATTTTTGGGTATATACTGCTTTTTTAGATCTTGTTTTGTGGGGAGAACAGTGTTTACACCGGAGATGACCTCCTGAACCTGAGGCAGAGGAACTGTGGAGCGTACAAACCAACCCCACTGGATCCGAGGAGGACTTTGTGTGTCTGCAGGGCTGGTGTCAAAGTCAAAGACAGTGGAGTCACACACGAGCCTTTTCAACCAGCTGTAGTGATGGGCAACGTGAACTCACTACCTGACAACCAGTCGGCGGCACCGGTGAGGAGCTGGAAGGAGGCTGGAGAGGCTGGCTTCACATGTGACTGAACAGACCCCGGTCGAGATGTCTGGAAACACCACGGTTCAACTGGACAGAGACGCCAAAAACATTGGCCGCTACCATCACAAGACTGCGTGTTATAGGAGATCCTTCATCCCCACCCCGTCAGACTGAAGACATCCATCCATCCATCCATCCATCCATCCATCACGTCGCGGGGGCAGCAGCTTTCGAAGGGAAGTCCAGACTTCTCTCTCCCTGGCTGCTTTGTCCAGCTCTCCTGTGGGGACCCCAGGCGTTCCCAGGCCAGCTGGGAGACATAGTCCCTCCAGCGTGTCCTGGGTCTTCCCCGGGGCCTCCTCCCAGTGGGACATGTCCTCCTCCCAGTGGGACGTGTCCTCCTC
>JAQQAE010013026.1:0-12918 GCA_029823295.1 Pseudamia nigra | reverse complement strand
AAAGGCGCAGATAAAGAGACTTTGTAAACAGACTTAAACATAGATTTTCAGCAGCATAATGGATGGATCAGTATGAAGACATAATAGAGCAGGACAAGGGGGAAAATAATGCAACATCTAAACAAAAGGGCATGACCTAGACTACAATAGTGTACAATGTGAAAATGCAAAAAATAAACAGCACCAAGAACCTACTCCTACGTATCACACACATAGTTACAAATGCATGTTAGTGGTACAATATCAATATCACATCTAGTAGATAAAAAACATTGACCTCGCTCAAAAAGATAATGGCAAAATTCAGCAAGCACAGGAACTTTTGCAAAATTAAGGATGATTTTTCCATCACTCTAACAAAGTACTACAGAATATAAATAAGTGTATTGATGGAAACACAGCTAATGACATCCTGAGTCAATAACACATTATGGAGGAGAAGGAGATGAAAAATAACAGTATACTGATTTATGATTCTTAGTGCCGCACACTTGTATCATTGTCATTTACATTCACAAACGCTATATGGAACTAATGGAATTCTCCAACCAGGATCAGCAAACAATCTCTCAACTTTTGACTGTAATACTTTTTTTCTGAAATTAATGTGAGAGTAGTTATTTTACAGAATACCTTTTACATTTACTCGACTGAATTTATGGTGGAAAAAAATGCACTCCTACGCAGCCTGTCCTGACTTAGCCCACCGGAGGGGCTGGATGGTTTCTGGTGGCATGGGCCCTACATGGCCTTGTCTAGCAAAGCAAAAAAAAAAAAATCATGGTGCACATTGTTGCAGCTGATTAGCCTGACTGACATTGACACTCGCTGACAGACAAAACACTATGTGCTTGTCAGTTGTCATTTGACTATTGGTGAAAATGTCAGTTGTCAAGTTTATTTGCAGTCAATAGGGCAGAGGCAGCAGTGAGGCAGAGGAATGTGGTGGCGTTTAGATGAACTCCTCTATCAAGAAACTAATTAAAAGTGAGCAAATGTTACTATTACTATTGTTAGTGGGGGGATGGTGGCTACAGTAGTGCTTCCTGCTCAGTGTGGCTGTCCCGCTCTGGTGGATGAGTGTAGGTTGGAGTTGAGCTGGTCCATTCCAGCAAATAAGCAGGGCAGACTACAGGAGCAGGAGCCACATTCAGCCACTAGAGCGGGTCAGCCCCAGGGGCGCTCAGCATCAAATACTGCTGCCTCGTGGCCGAGTGTGAATCAGTGCTGAGTGGGGCTGCAGATAGCGACCAATGACTTTGTACACAGCTGCAGTGTAATGGTCATGTGTGAAACTGGGTTTTATCCCCGGATCCCTGACTCAGCTTTGCAGCTAGCAGGATGTACCATCCACTGGAACAATCACAACCATGACTCTGGGAAGAGCAAAGGAGGTGGACTGTGCATCTATGTTAACAATAACTGGTGCTCACAGAGCCAGGCTGCTGACAGATACTGCACCTCTTATCTGGAGACTTTGGCTATCACCTGCCAAGTTTGTAGTTGTACGTGTTTACATAGACTTTGTTTTCAACACTTTCTGGCATGTTTTAGATGAGAATTCACCGATGCAACAGAGATAAGTCAGAAAACACAGAAAAGCGTGTCATGGGCACTTTAACATACAGTATGATGATCAGTATGATGACGGCTTGAACATTGAGCCATTTTTATGCAGCTCTAATAATGACCTCGGCACTTTTTGCTGTCAAAACTTAATTCCCTTGTTAATGTTGTTGTGGTTTGTCACAGTACTGCTATATCTCCCATTAGCCCAAACACAAAAGCTATTGTATACTCTAACCTCGGATGTACAGTAGATCCTATATGGGATTTCTTGACATTCCCTAGATAAAATATCAGCTGACAGGTGTCTGAAGATGCCTAAAGATTGTATAAATGCAGTTTTAAGCTTCAAAATCTCTTTCAGTGTTCTTTTCTTTGTTGATTTCTTTTTCCTTCTGTGAACATTGGCCTGATTGATCATGCAGTCAGGCCAATCAGAGTTCAAGGGGTGTGCTTATGCAAATGAGACAAGACACCACTAGAGGACTGCTGTGAATACGGAGAAGATAAACTGCAAGTTTCTGACCAGATCAGAAAAGCTTTGTGCACCATTTGTCTCTCAAGTGACTGTTTTGGTACTGCAACATTATTTTGGGGCCCAGGAACATGTCTGATCACATCAAAAGGCACAGAAACTTGATTTTTTTTTGTGATTCATCTCCTTCAAAATATATCTCTACCGTGTACTATCTACTGTTAGAGGTAAACATTGAGGTGTACTTCATACAGAGGTATTATCTAGAGAAGAACAAGTGGAGACATTTCCAGTTTTGGTCCTTATGCGCTCAAAAACAATTTCAGGTCAGAATGTACTTCCAGAAAATTTAAAAATGGTATGCAGCACTGACAGTAGACAGAAACAGAAAACATTTGTGGCTTGTAACACCAGTGTGTGCAGCATTATCATTATAGTTTTTCATGCTCCTGACAGCCACTCACTTGTGTTTTTGCATGTGGATGGAGTTTTTAAACAGTGCATATGGGTTTTTTTTTCCTGCCTGAAATAAAGCCAAGGTGAAATTTCAGAAGTGGTTTATAATCATCCACCGGCAACTGACACTGGGACATGTGATCAGAACACATCAGTATGAGCTTCTCATCCTCATGGCATGAGAAGCTCATTTCTTCTCGTGCTCATGGCAGTACGGGTGTGAATGAGTGTGTGTGTGTGTGTGTGTGTGTGTGTGGGGATGTGTCCACAGGAGTCTTCTGGAGCATATGTCCCCATCCCGGACAGGGACCTTGAACAGCTGACATATAATCACACACAGATCCACTCACTCCCAGAGCTCCTCATGTACGGAAAGGTCGACCCTCCGGTAGAATCGTTACAAAGAACCTGAATAAAGGTGGAGGTTTATTTGAACTTTGTAGGAACCTGTTCAGATGGATATTTTCAACATTAACATTTGATTTTGTGAGTTCTGGTGAGTTATTCATGAATCAATTAGTGCCTTTTCTGCATATGTTTATGAATGAAACAACATATTCACAAGAAATTTCACTATTTTACACATTAAATGGAAACACTTAGAAGATGAAAGATCATTTTTTGATTTGCTTTAATTTTATCAAAATGGACTAGGAAAGTTCACATTTAATCAATAATATAATCAAGAAATATTGCTCTTAATAATAAAATAATAAGTGAACACAGAGAGTGAACAAAAATTAACAAAACAGTAATCAACACAAATGAACAAAATCATCAAAATAAACAATAATCAATCAAAAAAGCCAGAAATCAGATTGGAGATGAAGATAAATATGATTAGTCAATAACATGAAAGAAACATAAATGAGCGAAAGGATTCACAACATGACCAGAATAGGACATAAAATGAAAAAAAGCAACAGAATTCAAAAGGTAACAAAAAATTTGGAAAACAAATTCATTAAGAAATATATAATCAACACAAAAAAATCAACATAATGGCGAAAAATGAACAAAATACACAGAAATACACATAAAATTAGCAAAATAATCAAGAAAATGAACACAAGCAAAGCAACAAATGAAACCAAAAACTACAATCAAGCCTCTCACTTTGCCTGTAAATTTTTTTAAGTTATTTTAATCTAATTTTAGAAAATACTTATAAAGTACAAAAAACTGCCAATTTCATCCATTACATGAACCTGAAAAACGTCAAAAAAATAGGAATTGTTCTAAAACTGTACTTTTTTCCTTCGTAGACAATGACTGCGTCTTCTGGCTGTGTCCCTGAGGACTTTTGCAGATGATCCCATTGCGACGTACATTTAGAATTTCTAATCGGACATAAAAGGCATCTTTGCTCTGAGGTGGCTCTTTATACTCCTCATTCAGCCTCTGAAATCTGGCATTCAAACACTGGTATGCCATTGGCTGCCATTAAACCTGGCATGGTCCAGATTCCCTGGCATCATTATCTTGGCAACCACCAGCAACCAACAGGAGTCCATACCCGCTGTGTCCTGCTGCACAAAGCGTCTGTGTGCAGTTTAGTCAATGTGTGGATTTGTTAGACTATGATATAAATGGTGCACTTGTATAGCACTGTACCTATACATAGTAGTATATGTTGCATATGTGCATTTATTTAGAATATAGGCATGGGTGCCTTAATATATGAGAGTTGTGTGTGGAAATTTGCACAGGCATTAAGCCAGATGTACAGAGATTTGACAAGGCCCATCTGTGTTCCCTTTCCCCCCCTAAAAAAATGCCCGTCCTGCTCTATATCCAAGCACACAAACAAACACACACACACACACACGCACACACAGCCAATAATCAAAACACAGTGGAGCGTGTAGGACAGGAAGAAAGGAAGAATGAAGCAAAGCCAGA
The DNA here is from genome assembly GCA_029823295.1 of Pseudamia nigra. Classification (NCBI taxonomy): domain Eukaryota; kingdom Metazoa; phylum Chordata; class Actinopteri; order Kurtiformes; family Apogonidae; genus Pseudamia; species Pseudamia nigra. The sequence goes on along the minus strand of JAQQAE010013026.1, from coordinate 8,519 downwards.
TGGGTACAAGTTGAAAAGAGAGATGCTCGGATGTGATAGCGGTATCAGTGCCACTTGATATTGTGTTGGTTAAATATTGACTCTAATTTTTATATTTAATTAGACAAAGCAAACACATGAATACGCACCGCGAATGCCTTGAGTCTGGTTTGAGTAGCAGTTTGCATCAGTGTGTGCAGAGAAGGAAATCACTTAAGTAAAATACTTTGTTCTCAAGTGGACTTTTAGTGCAAATAAAATCACATTGTAGATGACAGAAGATAAAAGGGGAGGAAATATGAAAACAGCTTCAATCAGCTACTTTTTAAATACCATACCTTAGTAAATTTCACACTAACCAACGCTGAGTTTGATCCTTGGTGTTTATTATATTGACTATAATAAACACACTTCCTTGACATCCATCTGTTAAATTCTGTGCACAAGTCATTTGTCTCCTTTGTTTTTTAATTTATAACATTAAAAAATCAGTGTTTCTAAAACTTTTTCAGCTCAAGACCAAAAATGTATGTGACCGAAGCTCCTTAAAAAACGCCACCTTATCATGGTGGAGAGGCCCGAGTGATCCTAGGAGCTATGTTGTCGGGGGCAATTTGCCCCTGGCAGTGTCTGCCAAGGCAAATTGGTCCTAGGTGACAGGTCAGACTAACAGCAATTCAGAAGACCCTTATGACTATGCCTTCCTGTGGGCCCCCCACCTGCAGGAAGGGTTGTAAGGGTCCGGTGCTGTGTGGTTTGGGTGGCAGCCGAAGGTGGGGGCCTGCGTGGTCCAATCCCCGGTTGCCAAAAAGCTCCAACTGGGAGGAAGCCCTGGGGTAGACCCGGGGCACGCTGGTGGGACTATGTCTCAGCTGGCCTGGGAACACCTGGCCAGCCGAGCTCCAGAGGAGCTAGAGGAGGTGGCTGAGGAGAGGGAAGTATGGGCTTCTGTACTCAGGGTGCTGCCCCCACAACCAGGACCTGGATAAGCTGAAGATGATGCATGTAATAAGCCAAGAATGAAATGTTTAATTATATACGCATTTGGACATGGTCTAACAAAGATATGCAAGTAGAAGTTTACTTCTTTGAGTGCGGTTTCTTTTTCTACATTGATGCTTTTTATTCTCGCACTTGAGACTCTTCATAGTTTTTTGGAGTTGAGCGTGTCTTGAGCCTCTCTAATTATATACGCATGACATTAAAAGTAACACAGAGAGCACTAAATGAACAAACTGGAAAAAAGGGAATGAAATAAATCAACAACAATGGACAAAATACATTAAATGCACAGAAATGAGCAAAATAATAAAAACATACAAACATCATCAACAATAATCAATAAAATGAACAAAGGTTGGACAAAATGAGAAAGAAAATCAACAAACATCAACAAAGCAACAAATTGTAATGACAGAAATGACAAGAAAATTAACAGTAAGTAATAATTAGCAATTATAATGGACAGAAATCAGCCAAATAAAACAATAGAGTAAAAGTAATTAAAAAAAACGTGATTTTAATTATTTCAATGAACAAAAACCAACAAAGTAATCAGGAAAATAGTCACAAAATAATAAACTTAGTTCTTGACCCTAGAATTAGGAAAAACAGTAATAAACTACTGGTATTTACTTTATAAGTCAAATCCAGACTCTAACATGATTTACCTCCAAAAAGGTGCAACTATTGTTAAACTATTCTTCACCAACTTGCTTAAACAAGTAACTCTTCCCTGTGAATTCCGCCATCAGAGACAGCGAGCAGCAAAATGTGAGCCATTTCTACCACTATTTTCATCATCACAATGGAGAAAACAGTTTGATGAAAACACTGAAGCATCAGTTTGCTTTTCCTTCATTCAAAGTTGTTTTTTTCTCCACCAACAGTAGAAAATTGCAGTCACAATTTCACAAAAAAAAGCAGCACACGGCAAAGGAAAATCCATCACGGGAGAATTTCCTGTAAAGAAAGACCATTGATCACACAGATGGCACACTATCTGAGAGGGAGATGGAAATGGAGAGAGATGGAGAAAGAAAGATGTATTGAGGTGGAGGTGCGGGAGAGAAGGGAGGGAAGGGATGGGCGAGAGGAGGAGGAGGAGGAGGAGGAGGAGAGATAAGGGGGTGAAAGAGGATGAAGGGGATGAGAGAGGGATGAAGTTTCTATTTCAGGGCTGGAAATTCATCACAAGCACAAGTTTATTTTTGTGGTCTCTATCTGTGGTTTTCTCAGACCCTCTCCCCTCTTTCTCTGATCAGGATTACCCCTCCGTCGTCTCTCTTTGTCTGTTGCTCTGTCCCTTTATACAACCATTTCCAAAAAAGTTGAGTCACTATGGGAAATGTAAACAGAATGTGATGATCCATACCAAATACAGAAAATGTGAAAATAGTACAAAGGCAACATATCAAATGTTGAGCCTGATTTTTTTTTTTACATCACATGACCATTTAGAAATTAATGCCAGCAACATTTTTCAAAAAGCCTGAGTCGGATTCATGTTTCCCTCTATGTTGCATCACATCTTTAGCAACACTAACCATTTGTAAACCAAGAATCCTTCTGAAAGTGGAGCATTTTCTCATTTTGGGATTTCGGCAGCTCGACAATTCGGTCTCCGACGTTTCATAATACATTTTCAATAGGTGACAAGTCAGGATTGCAGACTCTTTTGTACAGAGCCATGCTGTTGGAGTGCATGCAGAATGTGGTTTTGCATTGTCTTGCTGAAGTAAAGAAGGCCTCCCATGAAAAAGATGCCATGTACTTGGCAGCACACATTACTCAGAAACCTGTGTATATGTTCAGCATTAATGCGGTCTTCACAAATATGTAACTACCTGTGCCATGTGACTATTGCAGACCCATACATCACAGATGCTGGATTTTGAACTGAGTAGTAGTAACAAAGCTGGAAAATCCATCACCCTTTTTTCCTGGAGCACATACTGTCCAGGGTTTCCAAAAAGAATTTCAAATTTGGACACAAGACTGTTCATTTTGCCTCAGTCCATTTTGGATCAGAACCAGAGAAGGCAGTTGTACAGTATTTCTGGATGTGGTTTATACAGGGTTTCCCCTTTGTATGCTAGAAATTTCACTTGCCTTTGTGGATTTAGTGACAAACTGTATGTGACAGCAGTTTTTGGAAGTGAGTATGTGCAGTGAGGCCGTCTGAGAGCCCAACAATCAGTTATCCAGTACTGGTATCTGACCTTATCTTTTTTGTGCAGAGATTTCTTCAGATTCTTTAAATGTTTTAATGAGAACATGAACTGTAGGATACAGAATCCCTAAATTCTTTGTAATTTCATGCTGAGAAATGTTATTCTGAAATTGTTGCTAGTGCAGCACAGTGGACTCTGATGGATGCTCTGTTTATATTCAGTTATGTTACTAAAATGGTGCCACTTATTATAATTCATTGTGGATTTCCACCAGCTGTGTTTTTAAGCACTTCACAACTTCCAGTCTTTTCTTGCCACTGGCCCAACTTTTTTGGAATGGGCTGCTGGCAATATACAGTATCTCTTTACACAGTCACTCTTGTTACAAATGGCTGTATTAACTTTTGCTCAACCCAACTTGTGCACTTGTAAATTCAACACTGCTGCACTTTAACCTTGCATTTCTGCATTTTATATATATATATAAAATCTAGCTTGTGTACAATATGTTGTACACCTTTTTCTGATGTCCCTTGTGTGAAACAGCTTTGACATGCAATTGCAAGAGTGCACCATTACTCACTTTCTGTCTCAGTCCTGTCTTCTGCTTTAACAAACAAATTGTGGAATAAATAAAGTCGTTACTCATTACTCATTACATTCGGTTTCTATTTGAATTGCATCTATTTTGGAAACAGGGTTGTATTAAGTAAAAGTTGAGCTGTGTGCTTTGATTACAGGAACATTTCTGAAAATTTTGTCATATCAAAACAAAGGAAAAATACTGCACCATTAAATGTAATTTTACAGTAAACCAGCCACCTAAAAACTTGCTGAATTGCCAGTGAAACTCACAATGATTCCTAAACCGTCAGCAGGGGCCAATTAGTAGTACAAAGACTGAAGATAAGCACAGCATCTTACAACATTATGAAAGCCTGTGAAACGGCCTCACGAGAAACGGCCAGCGTTCGGGAAGCTTAGAACAGATCAATTTGCCGAAGCTGTGGCTGAGAGGTGTGCCTCCAGCTTAGATATGGCTTCAAAGTGCAAAATATATAATTCTGTTGGAAAATAAAGTCTCATTCAGACTAAAAGATTTAAAACAAAATGAGACAAAATGTGTAACTACCTGCAATGTGCCAATAAAAAAACTTGACTGGAGTGCATTCAGTAACACATTCTCTGCACTTCCACGCTAACTGTCGGCTTTTGTAGACATTTTTCTTGTAGCAGGATGTAACTTTGTTTCTTATGAGGCGAATGAGGATGATGATACTTGCTACTGCTGCATTTCTGGGACTCATGTACAATACAGTCACCAAAACTAAATGGAGATAGTGTATACCTCCATTAAAAAAAGATATTATTCACCTCCTCGAATCGCCACCTTATCATGACGGAGGGGTTTGTGTGCTCCTAGTGATCTTAGGAGCTATGTTATCAGGGGCAATTTGCCCCTGGTAGGGTCTCCCAAGATGAATTGGTCCTAGGTGACAGGTCAGACTAAGAGCAGTTCAGAAGACCCTTATGACTATGCCTTTCTGTGGGCCCCCCACCTGTAGGAAGGGTCGTAAGGGTCTGGTGCTGTGTGGTTTGGGTGGCAGCTGAAGGCAGGGGCCTGGGTGGTCCAATCCCTAGCTACCAAAACTAGCTCCAACTGGGAGGAGGCTCTGGGGCAGACCCAGGACACGCTGGAGGAACTATGTGTCTCAGCTAGCCTTGAAACACCTGGGAGTCCCCCCGGTGGAGCTGGGGGAAGTGGCTGGGGACAAGAAGTCTGGGCTTTTCTGTTTAGGCTGCTGCCCCCGCGACCCTGACCAGGATCAGCGGAAGATGATGGATGGATGGCTACATTATTATTAGGTTAATGGAGTTATGCCTTGGTTTTCAGCAGAAAGAGCTGAGAGTTTCAATGTCTGAGACACGTGTTGCATTATGTTTGTCGTCTGTTCTGGGAGCTAATTATTAGAGAGGCACCAGAGAACTAGTTCAAAATGTCCGTAGTTCTCTATAAAGAAATAAGGGAAGGATACAGGCTGTTATTATAGATGTACTGAGGTTAGCTTTGAAGTGAAGTTTGCTACTGTCAACAAAACTGCCTCAACACAAACTATTTTAAGTTAAAGATTTCTTTGCTTGCTGCTAAACGTGTCATGTGTATCAGTTCATACATTTCTGTAATTAAACGTGGTGTTTTGAATGAAGAAGAGGAACTCACAGTCTCACAGTTCACTTTAAAGTGCCAGGATTTAAAGTCAAAATACGACCCTTTGTCACCCTCGAGGATTGCCATCTTGACTTCACAATAAAGGGGAGGGGTCAATCTTTTTATGTAGTACACTGTATGCTATGCTGTGAAAACTGGGACGTCTGACTTATCCAACTTGCAATGTATGAACCCTGACCTCTAAGCATTGCAGGCAAACAAAGTCAGACATAAAGAAAAAACATCGCTGACTGTGATAAGCTAGTGTTTGCTGTATTTTTGAAGAAGCTCTTTGACATCAGACAAATCTGTTCTTGCACTCACAAACAAATCAGCGGAATAAATAGAGAATGAATCTCAACTATGCTAAAAGCCAACCAGTATGCACATTATGTTTTTACATTGATCAAAACGGAGTCACTTTAGCATCACAGCAAAGTTGTATAAATTTGTGATGCCTGGTGTGATCAATAAATATGCATAAATCTAGTTTATCGGTTTAGTGACACATTATTTAGCGTTCACAGTGTGTATCTCTGAAGTCGCACCATTGTTCTGTGACGTCAGACTGCTACATCTTGGATGTAGGTACGTCAGTTTGTCCTGACATCCCGTGTAGGAACCCTGACTTCAAGTTTTGTTCCAGTACACTTTTGGAGTTTAAAAATTTCCCACTTTCCAGTTTTCTGGAATGCAGCATTAGTCTTCTCACAAAGTGGGCTACTGGACGCGGGTCTGTGCTACTATTTGTTCCTCTTTAACAATGCTAGTTACTGTTACACACTGTTACTGCACACATGCAAAAGAGAAGTACAGTAAGTATAGCATGAGGATTTATATAGAGTGAGTAGTAGGCTACACAGGCACCCATGAATCTTACTTATTTAAAGTGTTAACAAATACATCGTGAGCAATTTTTTAACATATTCATAGACCTTTTTGTATGAAACCTGGTTCTGGTATCTATCCAGTACCTTATTAGACCCATTTCAATCCTTCAAAAGGCCAGGTATCAACAGAAGTTCAACAAACAGATCTCATGACATATTAATATGAAGCATATTTTTGGTAGAGATAGCATGATTGAATCTAAATGTGGTCTTTATGTGCACTGTGGCCATAAAGTGGGAATTTTTTTTTTACCTCTTCCCATGAAATGTCTTTGACCATCTGATTTATTTTTGATTTATAAAGTGTATATCTTCTCAAAACTTTATCAATTAATTTCTTCCAAAGATTATTACTGATGTGAATAAATAGTAATAGAAAGAGAAGTTATCCCAACTTTATGGGCAACAATGGATTTCAGTTGTCATCTTTTATTGAAGCGAACACTGCACCATGATGATTTGTGCTGTCTCACTCAGTTTGACTTATGTCCTGGAACCTCATGGTGTTCAGTGCCTGTATCATAAAGCCACTGAGTGGAACTACATGCATTCATATTTTAAGTGGACAGAATCATTTAGTGAACAGAAGATGTGTTTTTGAAGTTCTGAAGTTTTACAAATATTCCAAAGTACTGAGGGCGAGACCTCTTTAATTGCTGGCTAATTGGAATTCATCCTTACATGACAAGTCCCTGTCTTTTCTTTAATTGTGATTTAGTCACTCCTGAGTTTGTCCTTGTGTGTGAGGCGTGTGGACAATACCACCCTCCCCTTGTGGAATAACCCTCCACACGTGCACATGAACACACACCACTTGTTGATTGATGTCGCTGTCATTTGGCCAGTGGAGTCATACTTCTCCAGATATGGCCTGACCACCCGCTCTCTCTCTCTCTCTCTCTGCCACTCCTCTCGCTCAGCCCAATATGCTCCTTTCTCCATCTATCCATCTGCCCCTTTTTCTCCATCTCCTCCTCCGTGTATTTAGCGCTCCTCACCTCCGCTCGCCGTTAGCCCCTCCGTCCAGCTGCTTCCACAGGTGTAATTTAAGAGGGAGTCGGGGAGTCAGTGTCACAACTAATAATTCCCTATAAATCATCTGCCCCTATCAGTTAACGCTGTGATGTGTCTGCCAAGGTCTCATCTTCAAACATTACAAGAGAGGAAGAGACGACTTAAAGTAATTGGACAGTCACGAGGTCATTCATTTGTCGACATAGTGACTGATGAATTTACTTCAGCGTACTCTATGCCATTAATTACATTTGTTTTCAAAGAAGAAATCAGTGACATGCCTTTTGAATCTTAATGGTGTTGGGAATTTTTTCATTTGCTGTCCACACAATACAAACTGGGTAGTGTACTGCATCATAATGGGATCAGGTGATAATGGGATCATAGGATAATGGGATTTACTAAGGTTTACACATTAAAGGAGTCATGCATTACTTAACGTTGAAGTAACATTATGTTAGCGGTGCTTATGGTGCTCCTACATCTGATCTGCTGTTGTTCCTCAGGCCAAATAACGCTGGTGTAAGCACACTGTTGTGCAGTGATGGATGGTTGCTGCTCTGGCAACTTGTCCGGTCATCCGCTCTGAAGCTAGCATTCCACTTGAGCACATTGAAATTTTAAAACACATGGACAAAGTGATACAGAAGTTTTGCGCAGGACCAGGGTTCAAATCCCAAACAAGTGAATGTCTGCAAGTCTGTAGCTAAGATATGTAAGACTGAAAGAAATAAACATGGAAGACACCATACTTTGAGCCAGAACATCATGCGGTAAAGTTCAAAGAAAAACCTGAATATGTTCTCTGTGAAGAAATCAATCTGTTTGCACACAATAAATAAATACACATGAAGTCATGTCACAAATGGTTAAAAAGGCTGGATCAGTGGTTGGAGGACATCATAGCCAAACCAGACCATCTTCTTCACCTCATTCTATCCCAGCAGAGGAGCAGCTGCAATGGACGACTAACCTCACTATGCTATGCTGCAGAGCTCAACGTTATAGGTAATCCATCATCCCCGCCGCCATCAGACTGTTCAACACCACAGCCATGGGCATTAATCCTGGGGGGTGGCGGGGGCTTCCATAAAGCCCCCCCCACCCCCCGCTAAAAATAAAATAAAATCATATTGTAAACCAAATAATTTTTCATTCAGATAGTGTAGTAAGATGTGGGATAGTATAGTATCTTAACATAAAGGCAAGTGGTACTATTTGAAGTGACATTGTTTGACATTTATAACTACTGGA